>NW_021026119.1:1375821-1397116 GCF_004153795.1 Camellia sinensis
GACTCTCGTTGCAGCCTTCCAATGTTCCATTCCTAGATTACTTTGGTATCTTCCAAGCATCCCAACTGCAAATGCAATGTCAGGTCGTGTACAAACCAAGGCACGCATTAAACTACTTATAGCAACTCATAGGGAATACTAACCATTTGTTCCTACTTCAAATCATTTTTGAGATATTGACTTAAACTGAATTTGTCACCCTTTAAAATTTGTGTTGCATTAGGAGTGCAATCACTCATCCTAAATTTTTCCAAAAGTCTTTCAATGTAGGCTTTATGAGACAATCCTAATGTTCTCTTGGACCAGTTTCTGTGGAAAAAAAATAGATAATTTGCGAATCTGGGCAAGAACACCATCGCCGCACGTGCGGCCCCCACTCGGCGCACGTGCGTGCGGCCCATGCCAGAATAAAAAAAAATAAAAATAAAATCAGAAATAAAGTTAATAATACTAATTTAGTTTATTTTTATTTCTTCCATTTGTTTAGTTTAAATAATTTCATTAGTGATTCTGGTTAGTTTAATTAGTTAGTGGATTGTTTTTATTTTTATTGTGCTTGTTTAGTTAGTGATTTCATTTTTATTTTTAATTATTATTTTTTTACTCTATGATGTAATTGTTCATTTAATTATTCAGTAGTTTAGTTTTTTTTTTAATTTTATTTCATGATTTTTTATTTCATTTTATTTCGTTTTTAAAAAAAAAAAAATTTAATGTTTAGTTTAGGTTATTTTATTCTATACTTTAACCTCTTCTGTAATTTAGCTATTTTATAGCTTAGTTTATTTTATTTTATTTTATAGTTTAGTTACTTTAATTTAATGTCATTTTTATTCATTTATTTAATTATTTTCGTTTTTATCTTTTAAAAAAAAAAAAAAAATTGGTGATGTGAGGATGATCCGGTTTTGAATGATTTATGCCTACATGCTATTTCTGATGAATGTTCCTATAATGGTTCCACATTTTTGGTTGTGTTGGTTGAACTATTTTGTGTAGATATGGCTTCATCATCCCGCCGAGCACCCAAACGGCCTCACACTGCCAACATTGCATTCAGGGATACGCCAACAGATGCTTGGGCCACCAAATCGGTGGTATGTGATACATCATTTGATGTGGACTTCTTTCGTCGGCATCAAACCACTACATGGAGTATTCAACAACTTGAAGACCGGGGCCTCCTGGGCATCAGCACTGCCATTGAACCGGCATACCCGCGCATTGTGCGCCTTTTTTATCAGCATATGTACGTCAGCGACGAGGCCCCGGGAGCTCTTTGCTCCATTGTTGACGGAGTGGAGTTAGTGCTCACTCTAACTTCAATTGCCGAGGTCCTCCACTGTTCCATGGACCCTATTAATGCAAAATAGTTCCCGGTATTCACTTGGGAACTCACCATCCCGGAATTGGTGACTGAGTTTTATGAGGGGCGTCAGGAGGATGACAACCGTACGAGCATCAAGCGGGCTAATTTACCACGTCGCCTTCTCTTCCTCGATGTGGTCCTGAAAAGAATGTCATTCCTATTGGCCACAAGGAAGAGCAGAGATGGGACTTCCTCCGTGCCTTGCATCGGTTTGACCTTGGGTTTTGGATTGACATCCCTACCTTGATCTACAATCAGATGTATAGAATCCTAAATGAAGTCAAAATCCGCAATACACGGGGTAGTTCTACATGGGCCCTCCCTTTTGCCAACCTCATTACAGCACTCATAAAAGTCCAAGGGACATACCCACTGCAAGCCATTGAGGTTCAGCTTCCGCCGCCCCTATTTTATGGTAGAACTCACTGGCGTCAAACCACTGCTCGCCTGCTGCCTCTATTAGTTCTTCTTGAGGCCCCGGCAAATCCTAATGATGCCCCAGTTGAGCCTGCAGCCACACCAGCGCCGGCACCACCGCCATTCCGAATGACGAGGGCACAATATCAGGCTATTATGGATAATCAAGACGTCCTTCAGCAATCTATGGTTGATCTCTGGAATGACTACCAGGTTGACCGGGATTATTCACGGGTGGCATTTGATGGGTATCAGCAGTCAGTTGCCTCTTTGCACACTGACTTCTATGCATACCGGGATTCGAGTGGGCAGCGGTTTGATCAGTTTGATCAGCAGTTTGATCAGTTTGATCGGCAATTTGATCAGCATGGTACTAGGGTTCATGATGAGGCGTTCGAGACTCGGACACTGATGCATGCCCTATTTGAGCAGCATTTCCCACCACCACCACCAGATCCACATCAGTGATTTCTGTATATTTCCTTTATTTTCTTTCATTTCATTTTGTTTATTTTCTTTTCCTTTCTCTTTTATTTGTACTTAAAAAAAAATATATCGAAAACTGTGTTTGGGTGTCCTTGCCTCACTGGATGTGCGTCCATGATGTCTGGTAAGATCCTCTCTCTCATTTTACTATCTCATGTCTACTTGCTTACATTGAGGACAATGTTATATTCCAGTTAGGGGTAAGGGTATTTATAATAAATATTCATGTCTGTACTTGCTGCACTTGATTTGCACCACTTCACTTAATGTTTACTTTGTGCCAGTATGGTAATGATATGAACATATGTTAATTGGGAAACATAGTGGGCTTGTATGAAAAGGGTTTATTGGGTAAATACTCACATGTGATGTTTGCACTAGGATAGTTATTTGTGTTTGTGGTATTAGTACACTTGTCATGAGTATGCCTTAATTCACATGAACACACTATCATAGCAGTGACCTCTTTATTATAATCCCTGGTGTACATCATTGATAATGGTTGAGCGACGATAACAACGATTACTCTCTTTAATTGATTCGAAATCAGTGAACAATAGTGTCCATTTTTATCAAAACCATTGGGACCTAGACATTGCACAGTTAAGGAAAAATAAAGAGAATGACTAGTTCGGATTCGTAGCCTTTTTAGCTCGAGTTATTAAGCCCGTAGGGGTGTCTCTACACCTAGTGCCCTAAAACCGTCTGGTTTGGGAGTCATTGGCCCAATGCTTGTTACATGGGCTGAATAGAAAGCTTAATGGATCAGGACATTGCACAGTCTAAAAAAAAAAAAAAAAAATTGAGAAGCTTGGTTGCAATAGTTTAGTTTTTCTGTATATGTTGAGTGTTATTATGAGTTACATTGGGCTATTATAGTGGACAGTTAACTAATATGGTGATGGCACTTTACACCAAGGGTACTAATGATGTGTCTACTAGCATTCACAAGTACAGGGGACTCTACTTTTGTATTAACTGAATTGTGATTTAAGCTCAATAGATTCCTTCATACTTTAATGAATCATCATGTTTTAATATCACACTGTAGTGACACATAAGTTGGTTGTTGTGTGGAGTAGTGTGGTTAATTGTTGTTGAGCGGATTTGAATATATTGATGTTTGTGGGCATCATTTCTGAAAACCCTCACGAGACTATACTCGTCCACTTGGGGTAACCTTGTGGTTTAAAGGCTTGTTGCATATGTTAAATGCAATCGTGTTCCCTACGAAAGTGACTGAGAGTATTTTACTTTTCTTATTTCTTTTGTTTTGCTCGAGGACTAGCAAAAATGTAAGTTGGGGGGTGTGATGTAGGCCGAAAGGTACCACATTTAGGCCACTTAGGTTACATTTTTTTGTCTTTTAATTTTATTTATTTGGTGGAGATGATGTGTTTCGTGCACTTGTACAAATTTGACAGTAAATATGAAAATTCAATCAAAAGGGGGGCGCGAAATCAGATTCTCCGAGCGAGACGTGAAAAATCCGAGTCCACCAGACCACCGCACGTGCGGCCAAGTTCCACCGCACGTGCGGTCCACCACCGCACGAGCGGCCAACACCACCGCACGAGCGGCCAACCTAGGGATGTATGCACGGACTTTTTGGTCTATTTTGCTCCGAATAAAAGACAGAAAATCAGTCACAGTTAGGGTTTGAAAATTGAATACAGAAAGGAGGGAGGCTAGGGTTCCAAAGGGGGAGACACTACCAAAGCTTGGAAAACACTTCCATTGGGGCTTCTTCTTCATCTTCTTCCTCTTTCCACTCCTCCATGAGTGGCTAGTCGTCTTTTCTAGGGTTTTGATGAAACCCTAGCCATGTAATGGAATTTTTCACGAGCTTTCATTGTAACTTGGTTTGAATGAATGTATGGATGTTTTAGAAGTTTATAAATAATTGTTTCGTTCTTCTCTTCAAGCATTTTACTCTCTGTGATTGTTTAATGTTTTCCATACATTAGTATTCGTTGTGTTTGTATTCAAAGTGCGAGACGAGTCATGCTATGAGAGACGGGTCGTTTTGCTAACATAGTTTAGAGCAAACGACTCGTACTACTTGGGATGATTTGTGCCTATACATTGAATGCAACAACCCTCTTGATCAATATTTCAAACTTGTAGTTGTGAAATATTGGATAATTCAAACCGAATTGCGATTGATGGTTGATGTTAAGTCTCATTCATGTGGTTAGTGGTGAATTCTCTACCCTAGGAATTTTTTCCCAAAAATTAATATCTCAAACCCTAGATTTTAATTGTCAATATAATTCTTCAATTTTATTTAATTGCTGTTTAGGTATAGAATCAATCTTATCTTTTTAATTAAAATTAATTTAGGAATTTTGCGATTGAATTAATTTAATTTCACAATAGTCCTTGTGGATTGATACTTGGACTTGCCATTATTCTGATTGAATTTGGTATAGTTTAGTATTTAATTTTGGTATGTTCAACGACCCATCAGTTTGAGTCTTGTAATAAAATAAAATAAAATTTTAATTTTGTTGATTTAAATATTAAAATTTTGATTTGTTTTTAATCCAAACCGTTTGTCTATTTCTGTTATGTAAAATTGATGAAAAATTAGTATTTTGGTGATTAAGCTCAATGAAAAAGGTATTTCAATTATTTTATATATATCTATATTGAATAACTAAAATATTCTTTTTACATCAGTTTTATTTAATGAAAATAAGAAAATATTTTAGATTGAAAACAAATTAAATTATTAGAGTTTAAATTAACAAAATTAAAATTTTATGATTTATTTTGTTATAAGACTCAACTCTAAGAGTTTTTAATTTTTATTTTTAATTGTCTTTTTTATTTTTGCGGGGAGGGGGGGGGGTTGGGGTTTGAGTAGGGACTATTAAACTTCAAGAAGCCTTTTTGTTATAAAAATAAAGAAATAAAACTTCAAGAAGACTTTTTTGGATATGAAAAATAGATATGTAGAGGCTACTTTACATACTCGCCAATGAGTTTTGCCTCTTAGTACCCACAACATATTTATAGGGAATCCTATCGCATCTACATCAGGGCTAAAGCTAAGGCTCCCGCGTGCTCTGGGCGCTAACACCTCTATTATATATTTTCTAATTAGCAACCAATCATGTCACTCATCATTAGATCTAAAAAGTAAGTTTATATATCATTTTCTTAAGAAGAATACGAACATTATTATAAAACATTATTTTAATTCAAAAAATATACAGACTTAACCCCCTAAACTTTTCACTTTGTTTTGTTTTGAACTTCAAAAACAGTTTATAAAATTTTCACTTTTAATTTTTCATGCTTTATTGTATTTAGTATAAAATTTCATATTTTTTCCATTTTTTATTTACCTAATCTAAATATACTTAAAAAGTAAAATGTTTGTAAAGAAATTAAAAAAAAAAAAAGTTACAAAAACATGCTAGATTTTATATTTTTATATTTAGTGAATTTTAAATACAAAATCATAAATTTTATACTTTCGAAGTATCTAGATTAAGTGAATTTAAAATTAATTTTTTTGAATAAATATTAAAAAAATTACATAAAAAAATGGGTTTATTATATCACTTTGTTTGGTTTTGTAATTTTTAAAAATGGTTTTTGAAAATTTAAACCATTTTTTGGGGGGTAAATTACAAACACACTCCTTGAGGTTTACTTAAATTATAAATTACCCCCTGTGATTCTAGAAATTACATTATGCCCCCTAAGGTTTCTAATTTCATAACAAATAGGTCTTTTTATTAGTAAATCATCAAGTTAATTAATAGGTTTTAATAATGTTAAAATTTTATTTCAATTAATAATTCAAATAATTTTATTATTGTATAGATGAACAGTTAGAAATTTCACTTGTTCAATTAATTCTGTTAAATAAAAAATTCTGTCAGGGAGATATTTGTAATTTTCCAAATCATAGGGGAGCAATTCGTATTTTAAGCAAACCTCAAGGGGTGTATTTGTAATTTACCCAATTTACCCAAATTTATTTTCTTTTCAAAGTCCATTAGAAATCATTATAATTTTTCTTTTTAAGAAAAATTTCATTAAAAACCCTAGCTCTACTCTTTCACCTTCAACCTCATCTCAATTTTTTTTTTTAAAAAGGATAAAATAAATTTTAATGATTTCTAATGAACTTCAGATAGAGAATGTATGTGGGAGTAAGAGAAAATGTGATGTCTTAGGTCATTGACCCTGTGACGTCTCAAAAATTAGGAACATCAGATAATATATTAACAAATAAATGCAAGGTTTATGTAAGGTTACAAGAGTAGGAAATGTCACTAATGAGTCCTTTGGTTAATAAGCAAGCAAGATCTCAAGAAGATCGGAGGAGTTCAATATGGCCTCCCTTCTAAGTTTAACCACCTTAGATAGCAAGCTACATTCTTGACAGATCTTGACAAAGTATTAACACAAAGGCTACATGACTTGACGGAGTATAAGGATATGTTACAAGTGTTATATATATATATATATATAAATTACAAAATCATGTCTTATATACAACATAGGGACTATCACTTACAATCTCATAACACGTTTACAAACTAGTTTATAATCCTCCTAGGGTAGCCGTACGTCCTCAAATGCTTTAGCTTTGCCTTCGACTGGTCTAATAGTCTTCAATACCAGGCATGAAACGCCATAAGCTTTGAATGCCCGGTAAACACACACACACCCCATCCCCTTTTTTTCCAATCCAATACACCATCACATTTATAGCAAGCAAGTAATGAAGCATGATATTCAAGTTAATGACAAGGATTACAAGGTTAGATGTTAGTATTTTAGAAATCTCCCAAAGAGATTTCATCCTCCCAACCGCAAGAATTGGACACCAGACTATTCAAAAATCTCCATTTTGCTACTTTGTTGCAGAACTTACCTCGGATGCCTACCAATGGTTATATACCGTGTAGCGCCAACTGCAGGGCCTCAAAAGGGACAACGAAAAGAAAAAGGTTTTATCACCCAGAATCCAACCTTATCCTTCCAAAAAAGTTTTATCCTCCTGAATGTCCCATCTTGACCCAACCTTGTCTCACCAATCAAACCATCCCAAAGAGTCTGAATACGTCCGTTTCATTCTAGAGTTTACGCGACAACCGCTTGCGCAAGACTTAACCTTCAATTAGGGAGCAAATCCCATCAATCCATACATAACACATTATCATCTCTTCATTATTCAAGTGATCGAAAACCCAATACCACCCCAATTAAGTTTTCCGTTGAGTTAAATGTTTTAAATTAAAGTTAGAACAATTTAACAAAGTAGTAATATTCACATAAGCATGAATATCATATATTGAAGAAGATAGGGAACATAACCATAACACATGTAATATCATAACAAGACATGATCACGTACTAATAAGCATATTCATGAACATAAGAGCATAAAACACCCATGTAAAACTAAATTTCCAAATTCAATACCATTTAAAGATTGAAATCAAAAGGACTATTTCAGATCTTTCCCGAACCTAGCCTTCCTATGTTTCGTAGAGAATTTAATCTAGTTTTCATAACATGTTTCGGAAATGGAATAGATTTTCTAGATTTTTAGTTATTTAAGAAACACTCCAGTACTGTCCAGATTCGTTGACCGTTACAAAAATCGACTCCTCTTGCAATCCGCTCATTATTTTTCAACGAAATCAATTTTCCTTGAAAGATAACTCTTTAAGGAAGATTTTGAAGTAAAATGGAGGTCCAAAAGATTTTTATACATTTTTATAGAATTTGTGAAAGTTGGATGTAAAACAGATTTTTCTAGCACAGTTCTTGAAAATTGAAATTTGGTGAGAAAAGAGGTCAACTAGGGGAAATTTCCCACTTCTCTTGTGATGAAAAATTGCTAAATAATATGTATTAAACTCATAAATTTAAGGTGAAGGTGTGCCTTTGGAAATTTTGAGAGTTTGATATGGAAAAAGGTAGTCTTATACCAATTAAGAGAAATACAAGGAGGGTAGAATCAAGGCTCAAATTCTTTCATTTTTAACATGATAATACCATCAAAAAACATCTGAAAATACCATTTAAAACTTCTAATAACATATATTTGAAAAAGGAAAATGAAAGAGAGGGTTGTGTTGTAGCTTACTTAAATGCTTATGGAACTAATATTGCAAGACTTGCTCTCTTCCTCTTCTTCTCCCTCCCACAAGTTCACTCTCCACTCCACTCCACTCCTCTCCCTCTCTCTATGTTGTGTGGGTGTGGTGTTTGATATTCAAATAGATGGAGGATGGTGGTGTTTTTATAGGAAAAATAGTGTGAATTGTCAAAAATGTCCTTTGGTTGAAATGTAATGGAATTGAGTTGCATTTAGTTCAACTGAAATGGAATAGTGGATAATTAGGACCTTAATTATGTATTTAATTATGATCTAGTTAGGCTTAAGTCTAATTTAATCCATTCTAGTTACAAGTACATTAGATATACACATGTACATATGTAGAATTGGTACCAAAGTCATAATTATTTCCATGATTCAAGGGATTTGTCTCTAAAGTACAATGATTATAGCCTAGGAGGTATGATGGCTGGCCATGTGCTCAAGATTTGGGGAATTTTCCTATTTATTTTGTGTACAAATTTCATAGATATTGTGTACAAAAAGATTTGGTGAATAAGAGATACAAATATATATATATATATATATACAATGGCACTAACTTGGGATCAATTTGTCATTTAAGTAAAATATGAGGGCTAAGGCCTTAATTTATGAATTGGAACATTTATTTTAGAGTAGAATTTAACTAAGTTAGGATTAGAGAATCTAATTTGGTTTGAATTTCTTGTTTCGAATAAAAAGGCTATCAACCGACGAGTGTGATAAAAATCGGAAAAACTTAGGGTTTTTCAGTGGTAATTCTATGTTTATGGAGTCAATTAATAAGTATTAGGGTATTAGAAATGATTTTTAAGTTATCAAAATCGATTAGGGTTTGTGAGTTTTCAGTTGGTGCATGTATTTTAATCCTAGGGTTAAAATTGCAATTAATTAAGAAATTGAGTGATTTCAAAGAAATAATTTAAAAGTAAGGAACTTAATAGGGTTTACAAAAGTTAGGGGTCTCACAGACCCGACTTGATTGTACCTTTTTGGACTTACTTTTGGAGCCTTTGGACTCTCGTGACATTTTAGCATGTTAGAATTCGCGTGTTGAACCTTGTTTAGCCCTCCTTGATGTTTACGAGTAAGAAGTTTTTGTTTTTGGCGTAAGGATGAAAAACAAGAATATAGAAACACTGTAATTAGAAACCTATTCAGAATTCTACTGCATGAGCAATCGAGAAACAGTAGGAGTGAGAGGAGCCACCGCGCGTGTGATCATCGCTCAAGTGGCGGTGAACTTTGCACGAGCGGTTGCCCTTGAGACACATTTTGCTTGACCTCTACACAAGAAACAGATGTGGGCCGCATGAACAACCAATATTCACCGCACGAGTGGCCAATCAAAATTCAATCTCGAATTTTGTGCACCTTTTTGACGAATTTGATGTCCTCCCCTCCTTTTCCTTCATAGCTCTTCTCTCTCTCTCTCTCTCTCTCTCTCTCTCTCTCTCTCTCTTTAAAACCTCTCTTTCTCTTTTTTCTCTCTCTTTCTCTACAACTATCACCAAAACTTTACATCTTTCTCAATCCAAACAGATCAAACAATATTTTGACCTTGGTTCTTGAGGACAAAGTAAAGAGCTCGGCGAGAGCAACATTTTGATCGGTCAAAATCCAGCAACATTGATATTTGGGAGTTTTCTTTTGATTCTTTTCTTTTCTTCAAGAGGTAGGGATTTCTTTAATTTTTCTTAATGTAATTTTTATGTATGGATATGTGTTATTTTCATTATATAAATTTTGGAAACATGGTAGAGATTTTTAAAGCATGAGTTATAAAAGCTAGGGTCTATTTGTGTTTGGTATTTCTTGAGTATTTCATCATGTATAGTGATTTTGCGAGACCTTAGAGTATATGGAAATCTTAAGATGGAAATGCCCCAATTATTTATAGAAAAACCCTAAAAGCTAGGGTCTATTTGTGTTTGGTTTTTCTTCACACAGTAATTAATTGAAGAAATTGGAAAAGTTAAATTTAATATTGTGAATTAATGAAAGTAGTACGAATTGAGAGCACATGTTTTAAGTAACTTGATTTAGATCATTGATGAGTTGAAAATATTACATTACATACATTATTGATTTCACTGAGAATGATCATGTACATTATTATTAGTTATGTATAAATTGTTGTCTAATTGAAATATTGAATAGGGATAATTGTCTAGTTCAAAAAAAAACAAAAAAAAAAAAAAGAGAAAAAAAAGGGGAGGGGGTATTTGTTATTGTTAATAGTGGCTAATGATATTGTGCGAAGAATGTGTTAACTTAGGGTGTTATGAAAATCATTTGGAATTGGGTAATGAAATGGGGATTTAACACACTACAACAAAAAGCAGTTTTAGCGACCAAAAATGTAAATTTCGTCACTGAAAGTAGGACAATACTAAAACAGTTTAGTAGCCAAATGTATACTTATTGGTGACTAAAAATCAGTTTAGTCGCTGATTATATGGGTTTTAGCGACTAAAAGAAATTAGTAGCCAAAAGCATAGGTTTTGGCGACTAAAAAATGGTTTGGTCGCCGGTTGTTGGTGTTTTATCGACAAAAAAAATTTTTGTAGCCAAAAGTAAAGGTTTTTGGCTACTAAAAAAAATTTAGTAGCTAAAAGTGGACAATTGGCAACTAAAATTGAGTTTAGTCGGCAAAAGTGGCGGCTTTGGCGACTAAAAATCAGTTTAGTCGCCGAAAGTGGTTATTTTTAGGCAGAAATTAATTTTTTTAGCGACTAAATTATTGGTAGTAGCCAAAACTAAGGTTTTTGGCGACTAAAAAAAAAATTTAGTTGCCAAAAGTGGCTCCTTTTTTTGTTAAATAAATAATTTATTTTTTACATAAATCATATTGAATAAAAATAATTATGTTTATATATATAGTTTAATATTAATACGGGTCAATATACTATATAAATAATATATTTTGCATATATATTTGTGTGGTGTTATTCTGGCATAGTGGAGAGAGTGTGTTGGTAGAGGTTTAGAATGTGGAGTGGTTCAAAACTTGGGAAGAGCAGAGGGTAATTTTTTTTTTCCTGAGATAAGCTTTTGGCGACTAAAACGGGTGGTCACCAAAAGCTTCAGTATTGGCGAAGAAAAAAATAGTCGGCAAATGTATAAATTAAAAAAAAAAATTCACTATTGGCGACTAAAAATTTAGTCGCCAAATGTATAATTTAAAAATATAAATGAGCTTTGGCGACGAAAATTTTAGTCGCTACAGACTTGGTTTTTGGGCGACTAAAAATTTGTTAGTCGCCAATACCTTTCGCGACAGTTTTCTAGCGACCAAGCCGGCGACTAAAAAATTTAGTCGGGGAAACTTAAAACCCGACTTTTGGCGACTAAAAATTCCCTTTTGGCGACTAAAAATTTAGTCGCCAAATGTGTTTTTTCTTGTAGTGACATGATAAAGATACACAAAGTATGAACTTGTGTAATTAAGTAGCCATTTGAGGGAGAAAGCAAATGACATTAGACTCGGGAAGATATGCTTTATGCTTATGATGCGTTTGGTGATAATTCTTGGTAAGTTTGTTTCATTTAAATCCAAATCAAGATATATATTGTTTATATCGGAATATATTGTTAGAAATATCTGTTTGCCAATAGGTGGAGGATTAAATTATTTGTTGTAGAATTTATGGGAATTGGTTGAATTGAAACTTTACATGTTATGAAATTATTGTCAATTAATTACATAAGTGGAACGGTTATCGTTTATATTGAAATATGTGATAAAAGTGCTATAAAAAGGTCCCAATTTTCGTCTGGTTAGCACCCAGTAAAGTGGATTGTGCTTCGAATGAGAAGTTCAAATTTCCTTCTAGCTAGTGTCTGGAAAAGTGAATTGCGCTATGAATGAGAGGTCCCAATTTCCTTCCAGCTAGTGCTTGGTAAAGTGGTTTGTGCTTCTAATGATAGGTTTCAAGTTCTTTCTAGTTGGCTCCTGGTAAAGTGGATGGTAGTGTCTTGACGAATCCGAATTGTGTTATATGTTTGTAATGTTACGTTTAATATATGTATATGTGTTATAATGGGTGCCCAATTGCCTCTCTATGCGTATGGCTATAAAATGTGGGTGATGATTTGGAGATCTTATGTAGTGATGATAGTTGGTTGTAATTATAATAATTTATATGATGTTATAGATTATTAAAGTCATTCACGACTCAACTAGTATTGTAAGTACTAAATTGTAATGTGATTGTTGAGATTGCTTTAAATCGTCTATCATAATGGATTTGTGAATGTTTTTCTTGAAATTGTTTTCTTTAAAACAATATGAAGTTGACAAATTCTTTTAAATCATTGAAGACAATAACAAAAGATAAAGAATGAGCTTTTGTTTGAAGTGTTAAAGAATGACTTCTGATGAAAGATATATCTACGTACGTATATTTTGGATATTGAAAAGGAGAATATTATATATACATATATATTATATGGAGCATTCATGATCATATGTATATATAGAATTATATTAATTAGAATTATTGGAATTCCTACTGGATTATAGATTCATCCCACGTTGTACAGATCCCACGTTGTACAGACATGGAAGTTTATTGAGTTGAGAAGCTTTCTCAGGTTTTTCAGCCACATGCCTTTTATATGTAAGCAGAATGCTAT
Organism: Camellia sinensis; assembly: GCF_004153795.1. NCBI lineage: Eukaryota > Viridiplantae > Streptophyta > Magnoliopsida > Ericales > Theaceae > Camellia > Camellia sinensis. Next base: position 1,388,865 of record NW_021026119.1, read on the forward strand.
TGTATTTTGTCAAGGGTTATACCCTTTTTATTCATATAATTGTAAGCCTAAGGGTATTTCTATCATTTGTAATTGTTGGAGCATCACATGTATACACGAGAGGAAATTTCTATTGTTAAATCTTATTATGATTGTAGCTTCCGTATATTTATTTATGAAAATGGATAATAATTATGGTTATGGCAATATAAATCGGATTCTAAAAAATGGGGCGTGATAGAAAAGATTGAACAATTTGTTCATTTTATCGTTTTTACTAATAACATTAGGAAGTGTATGACATTTTGATAGTTAAAGGGTCTAATTGTACCCTTTCACTTCACAGGTAAAATGATAGTTTATGATAGTACATGGGCATAAAGTGACACTTTATGATAGTTATGAGGGTCTTCATGTAATTAACCACAATTAAAACATACATTAGTTATAAAATGACTAAAATATAGTGCTTGATTTTCAATCTCACAATTCACTTATGACAGAATGACAGATGAAGCGTTTGTGATACATTTTGATAGTTAAAGAAATTTATTTGTACTCTTTTTAGTTAATGAATTAAAGTGATTTTTCATATAAATAACTCTAAAACTAACATCGTTAGTAATCTATTTTGTAATAGACCTTCATCTCTTGTTTTTCAGCCAAATTGCATCTTGAAGCACACAATGTATCCCCAGAAACAACTTTGTGAGTACGATCTCACAATTTAAATTATTTGTTTGTTTGTTTGTTTGTTTGTATTGCTATTGTTTTTTTGGGAGCATTGTGAGTAAGGATGTAATCGATTCGGTATAGTCGGTATTTAGGTAAATTTTTTATTTATCAAACCTATCATGTCAATTTTATTATTTTGATAATCGATACAAACAGTTTCTCCCATCAAACCGTACCAAATCGTACCAATTGAAATGGTTTGGTTCAGTACTATTTAATCGATTTAGAACCTTTCAATTTTGTGTCACAAGCTATAGTATAGTCACTAATCTATGTAAAAACATATATTTAGTCATTTGTCCATCAATTCAAATATACATAATCTATCCATTTAATAAACACTTTCCAATTCCTAGATTAACAAAAATATTATAAAAAGAAATACTAAGGTTTCAAGAATAGTGAGTTACTGTTAAACTTATATATAATAAGAGTTTACTAATCTAGATTACAGAGATAATAAGACTAATTAATTGAGATTAATAATTCATTATACTTATTAATATCATTATATTATTGGAATATATATATATATATATAAGGGTTAATTACAAAAAAAATCTCAAGATTTCACGTGTTTTTCACTTTAAACCCCAGTGTTTCAATTTCAACAAATTAATACCGTGAGATGGTTTTGTTGCTATATTGTGGGGGCATTACAACATGGTATCAGAGCTATTGGGTTTGAATACTTTGGGATCATTAGGAGTGGTTAGAACCACAATGGGTTCCCTTACTAGATGATATTAGGAATAAATCTGTTATGCTATGTGATAGTATACTTATGTGACTAAGTGTGTATGGAATTTAATTTCTAAGATATTGATTTGGTCTACGAGTTTCTAGAAGTCCTATTAGAAGAGCAGTTGATAACTGGTGTGTCTAACTGGGACTCTAGCAATGTCGTGGAATGATCATTATCTAGAAAGGAAATTCGTATATGTGACTATGTGCGTATGTAGCGTGAATTAATTGGTGTCCATCTCTGTAGGACAAGAATGAGTTAGCTTCGGTATATTTGTAAATGTGCTAATCTCTTATGTTACCTTCATTAGGATGTCAGGATGTGGACGTTGTGGCGGTAGACGTAGCAGGCCTCGACATCAGGAGGTGCTGTTATCGGATGATATTTCAGCACAGGAAGAAGGGGTTGGTCAAGCCAATGTGGCTGAACTAGTTGGTCAGTAGGCCATGGGCGCTTTGGCTCGTGAAATGACCAGAGCTTTGTGGGAATCCATAGACATTCTCAAAGTTGAGAATTAAGTCCAGGCCCAAGTTGCAGAAGCAGGGCCATCATTTTTGAAGAAAGAGTTCTTTCGATCGAATTCGGATGAGTTTTTAGGAGATGCAAAGGAGCCACTAAAGGCAGATGAGTGGTTAGAGCAGATGGTGAAGACGTTTGAAATTCTTGGCATCGAGCTGAAGAGAGATGTAGGTCAGTGGTAGAAGTATGTACGTGGGTGCATTGGAGTGACTTGGAAGGCTTTTGTCAATGCCTTCCAGGACAAGTTTTTGCCTTCCACTATTAGGGAGAAGTTGAGGGAGTAGTTTTTGAAGCTCAAGCCGCTTAACACACTGGTGGTAGAGTTTAAGGCTTCCTTTACTAGTTTGTCAAGTGTAGCTCGACTTTTTCGCGCCCTCCTTTTCGAGACGTCAAAATAAGCCCTACAATATTGGACTTCCGTCGTTTTGAATCTAATCTCACAAGTACAATGTGAAATTGATAAACACCAAAGAGTCCAAATCCGACAAATCTTTTGAAAAATCGATTTTGAATCAAATTGCCAAAAATGGACTGTTTTCCCAGATACAGAGTCGCCACCTAAATATTTTATTTTGGGCAAATGTAGGAAACCCATGACTCGTGCCAAAGGCCATGTGTCCCTAATCTCACAAGTACAATGTGAAATTGATAAACACCAAAGAGTCCAAATCCGACAAATCTTTTGAAAAATCGATTTTGAATCAAATTGCCAAAAATGGACTGCTTTGCCAGATACAGAGTCGCCACCTAAATATTTTATTTTGGGGAAATGTAGGAAGCCCATGACTCGTGCCAAAGGCCATGTGTCCATCATCACTAAGATGGTCTCAGCTCGGGAACTTGGGTACGAGAGGGGAAGGTCATGAATGAATTTGAGCACCACCGCTCGCCCGATTAAATATCGGCCTCTACTAATCATGGTATGATTTTTATCAACATTATATGCTCTTGTTCTGATTATTAGGCTAGCATTACTATGTGATGCACGCACATACAAGTATAGACTAACTTTGTAAGAATTGGAACACTTGATTCATGTTTGTTTGAAAATTGTATTTCGAATACGTATCACTTGAAAAAGTGATTGCATATAAACATTGCTCAAATTGTTCCAATTCAAGCAATAAGCCTTCATCCACAGGCATTCAAGCAATTATAGCATTTAAGCAATTAGCCTCATGGCAAGTATGCTAACATGGCAACAATCACATACATGCGATATGCTAAAGCAAGTAAAGGCTCACCTAGTACTCCAAGCCAGAATAAACAAAAGAGTTAGAAAAAATGCATGATTCCTAACTATGAAATATGACTAATGCAATGCATGCAACATGCAATTAATAGGCTCGGCTACTAACATGGCATATTAATCAATTAAATAACATGCGGTCTAAGCACGTATTCAAAGAAGTACTAAACTAACAATGCAAGTTAGAATAATGAACCGAGCCTCGGTGCATACAATACAAATGGATGCAAACATGAAGTATGCTAAACAAAACGTGATATCCCTAAACTAACCATCGTAAGCTAGTAAATAAAAGGGAGAAAGATGTGGGGTTGGAAGACATATACATTATTACATTGCGCTCTGACGAAGGAGAGTCCAAATGAACTAAGCTAATTAACTAACTAATTAAAGCTAAGCTAATTAAGTTAACTAGTACAAACCAAAATGAATAACTAGCTAAACTACTTAACTAATTTTTACAACAAATGAATCAACTAACTATTCTAGTTAACTAACTAATTACAAAACAAAATTGAATAACTAATTAATTAACTAATTACTTATAACACTTTACAAAATTAACTAGCTACAACTAATCAATTACAACAATTTAAACTTAAAACATGCTCGGCACGCGAGGAATGCTCATGCACTTGCTCAATTTCCACTCAAAAAGCCACTGTTTTGCTTCTAGAGGGCCTCTATTGCGCAATAAAACACTAACACTATTGCCCACTTCCAGAATAACTCTACTTTACCAAAAGAACACACTGCTAAATTTTGCATCAATGGCTGGCCGGCCGGCCAGTGATGAGGGCTGCCGGCCACTAGTGATGGCTGGCTGGCCATCAAAGGTGGCCTATCGGCCATAGAAAGTGGCTTGCTGGCCACTATTGCCTAGTCTACCTCGCTGCAACAGAAAACAAATAGCGCATACACAGGGTATTTCAAGGGTTTGTTTGCATAACTCACCCCTCATTTTCATGAACAAATCAAAGGAGTAGTGAGCTTAAGACACAAACCATCAACTCAAGCAATTTCATTGCATGATAGCTTGTGAACCAAAGTGTGCAAGTTCAATAAATGTAACAAAACAAGACACAAAAACCACCTCCCAATCATGAAAGATCAAGGGAAGTGATGACCTTGGAATCTTGAATCATTTTATCACTAGTAAGTATGAAATGGCCCAAGTTCCATGTGTTCAATTAACGTTCGATTGAACACAACCAAATTGTTATCTTGCACCATTTTAGCCTCAATTTTATTTGCTTCATTTTAGATTACCATCCATCTTTTAATCAATTGAGTCCAAAGGGTGAGTTTAAGTCCTCTAATGGAAAGAAGGCTCAAACCAAGAGTTGTCTTCGGCATGAAAGAGACATCATACCATTAGTAATGAACCCCTAAAGGATTAAACTATTAAGCATGACATCTCAATCTCATGTTTTAAACAAACAAGTTGTTTGAACCACTTTCAAAGCAAAACAAAAGCCAATAAATGAGGAAGGTTGCAGAGATTATTAGTGCTGAAAATGAGTGAGAAAAACATAAATAAATGTTATCAACTCAAATAAGATGGTGTCTAAGGCCTAAAACACCAAGCTCATGAGGACAATTACACTATAAGCATGCAAAACAAAGCTTAAATGCAACCAATAGCCCAAAAAAGTGCTAAAGCAGGTCTAATGCGGTCCTAAAACATGCTGGAATTGAGCTAAAAATAGTTAGACTAATATGCTAAAACATGGCACAAACTAGGCTAGTAAGTAAGACACAAGGAGGGGAGGCTAACCCCTTCAAATTTGGACTTCAAAAAATAATTTTGGCCACTGAAATAATTTTGAAAAAAAAGTGTTTCAAGGCTCAAAAAAAGATGATGCAAGAGTAGGAAATACAAGGGCTAAGGCCTTCAAAACAAGGTGTAAAGAAGGGTGAACCACCCTTCAACGTTCAATGGCCTTAAAATCCAAGCTTTAGCCTAAAAGATAGATTTTTTATAGCCCAAAAACAATTGGAAAACAACAATAATAATAGTAGAGAAAGAAAGCAAATAGGCAAAGTCTTGTACCTCTTGAAGAGAAGAAGCAATTCAAGCAACAAAACCAAGACAACACACCCTTCAAGAGCTCCAATAAGGCTCTAGGATACCTCAACTCAAGTATGGAGAGCTTTGGTTAAGGGTGTATAGGCAAAGGTTAAGGATTTGTAGGCAAAAGTGTAGAGATTTGCTAGAGAGAGATGAAAGATTTTGATCTCAAAATTTTCTAACCTTAAAACATGAGAGGGAGGCCTCTTATATATAGAAAACCTGAATTCTGCTCAAGCATATCCATCCCTACACATGGGGATAGATGCATGCATCTGTGCAAATAGCTGGCACAACTGTCATAAAATATCTACAAAAGAAATTGGTGACCGGCAAGCCACATCAGTGGCTGGCAACCAACAAGTGCTGGTCGATAGCCCAAAAAGGGTGACCGGTAGGCCATCAGGAGCTACAGACTTGATGAACCAAGGCTTGGTCCAAGGATGAGGCAATGAGGGTGTAAGGTTTGAAAGGCTCAAAGCTGTGGCATTCCGCTGAGGACTTCGAGCACTTGGCAAGCATATAAATTCATCATCGGGTGTGCATGTGATGGCATCCAAGTCGTAAGGGCCATCAAAAATGGGGTGTCTACATCGAGGTTTGTACCGGAGCTTGTAGCAACGGAGAAACGCCGTTGCTTGGAGTTTGAGAAGAGGTTGAGGACAGAACTCCTTTTCAAGGTGGTTGCGTCCATGATTAGGGATTACGATCGTCTTGTGGATGCAGCGGCTCACTTAGAGACCATGATTCAAACTGAGGAGGAGAGGATGAGGGGCTCAAAGTAGAGGAGTCAGGAGGTTCATGGAGGAGACTTGGGACAGTAAGAGGTAAAGTGGTTCCACCCCACAGCAATCCCAAGGAGCACAGTCTAGGTCCACTTTCTCAGTACCGAGTTTTGGTTCTGGGAGAGGTGGTCAATGAGGGATCACTTGTTTCAAGTGTGGTTAGTTGGGCTACAAATTTGTAGTTTGCCCACAGAGGAGTGGAGGGCAATAGTTTGCACCGTCTCCATCTCGTTCTTAGAGTCAAAGTAAGAGAAGAGGTTAGCCGTCTACCTGTCATCAGTGTGGGCAGTCGGGGCATTTGAGAAAGTTTTCCCCTCAAGCAGGTGGCATGTTTGGCGCGCTTGGTTCGAGTCAGGCACTGAGCCATCAGCCTTTACTGTCAACTTAGGCCTCGAGGGCCAATCAGGGAGCCTCTTCGGCTCAGTCAATATATCAGACTCGTGCTCCAAGGGGTGTGCAGGTAAAGCAGAGACCTACAGGGTATGTGTTTACTGTTACCATGATAGATTTGTTGCCAATACCTTTGGTAGTGAGAGGTAACTTGTTGTTGTGTAATTCTATTGCCAATGTATTGATTGATACTGGTGCATCGCATTCTCTCATTTTGTCTGCATTTGCATCATCCACTACAAAAAAAATTGTTTTTTGCGACAGCAAAACGCCGTCGCAAATACTCCAAATGCCGTCGCTAATAGTTTTTTGCGACAGTAAAAATATTTTTTTGCGACGACAAACTTCTGTCGCAAAAAAGCTACGAAAATCTGATTTTTTGCGACGGTAAAATCTTGCCGTCGCTAAAAGAGTTTTGTCGACTGCCAAATCCCGTCGGTAAAAGTATCGTCGCTAATGACTATTGGCGACGGCAACCTAAGCCGTCGCTAAAGGTCTTATTCTCAGTTTAATTCCTACCTTTTGCGACAGTATTTGAGCCGTCGCAAAAAGCTTGGTACCATTTTCTTTTTGCGACGGGGCAGCTCCGCCGTCTCAAAAAAAAATTTAAAAAAAAAAATCCCTGTACTAAAATAATTAAAAATATAAAAAAAACCTGTATTAAATGAAAAATAACTAAAAAAAAATCTAAAAATTACATAATAATATAAATACATACATAAACAAAAGTTGGCATATGATGAACATTCATAATGTTGTTCCATTCATAACAATACATAAATAAAAATTCATAACAATAAAAATTATGCCACTACATAATGTCGCATAATACATACATAATATTGTTCACAAATTTAAATAACATAAATCAAAATCAAAACCAAAAGTTTTCGTCTTCATTCGTTCATGGGTTACAAAAACAAAAATTGGTCATAATCTTGATACGCCCGCATTCCAGAAGAAGCCAACTGCTACTCAGGAAATATCTGAAAAAAACAAGATAAAAATAATTAAAAACCATATAATGGTGTTAATATTTTAATTATAGAAAAATATAAAAAAAAATTGACGTACTATAATAATTACAAATTAAAATTAAATAATACAAGATAGTTTAGTGAAAATAATTTTGACTAGACCGAAATCCGACTCTAAACTCCAACCGGAAACGCCGATTGGAGCCCCATCTTCTCCCACAAGTCTCTCGTGCCTAGGCGGTCGTGTGTGCCAAGTTTCGTGCCAAAACCGACGCCGTTTGGTGATTTTGGGATTAACACCTCGAGTTCAAGTTTCTTAAGAAACTAGTTTGCCTAAAGTGAAATCCGGCTATAACTCCAAAAAGGGAACCCGATTCGAGCCCCGTCTTCTCCCACAAGTCTCTCGTGCCTGGCGGTCATGTGTGGCCAAGTTTCGTGCCAAACCGACGCCGTTTGATGATTTTGGGGCGTTAACACCTCGATTCAAGTTTCTTCAAAACTAGTTTGCCTAAAGTGAAATCCGGCTCTAACTCCAAACCGGGAACCCGATTGGAGCCCACTCTTCCCACAAGTCTCTCGTGCCTAGGCGGTCGTGTGTGCCAAAGTTTCGTGCCAAACCGACGCCGTTTTGGTGATTTTGGGGCGTTAATACCTCGAGTTCAAGTTTCTTAGAAATTAGTTTGCCTAAAGTGAAATCCGGCTATAACTCCCAAACCGGGAACCGATTCGAGCCCCGTCTTCTCCCACAAGTCTCTCGTGCCAAGGCGGTCGTGTGTGCCAGTTTCGTGCCAAAACCGACGCC
>NW_021026119.1:1398219-1440736 GCF_004153795.1 Camellia sinensis
CTTTACCTCCACCCCCTTTGACCCCCTCTCTCTCTCATTGGTCACCTTTTCTTTTTCTTTTTCTTTTTTTTCCTGTTCCTCCAATCACCACCTGCCACATCTTGGCAACTCGGGTGCATTCTATTTGAGCGCAGCTGAGCTTCCTTTGCAGGATTAGTTGAGGTTACGGTGGTGACGAGAAGTAACTATAGTTTTTGGGCATATCTCTTAGATTTCTTTTGTTTTCTTGAGCTTAGGGTTGTAATAGTTGATGTATTTATACATTCTTCTCTATATGCATCACATCGAGGTTGTGTCTTATTAGATTGTGCTCCCAATATGGCAATTCATAAAAGATACTCTTTTTCTTCCAACTATGGGTGCGATGTCCAGTTTTCTCCTTCTCTACCTGTCTCCTATGCCTCTCCTTAAGGTCATCCCTATTGTATTGGGTTAAAATACCCTCAGATTCTAATTGTAGCAACATCTCAGTTACAGACAACAATTTTGGTTTGAGTCTGACTTCCCGACTACCATCAAATGATACTTTATCCTTCCGGAATTTATGGCCAGTAGGTAAAAATCTGCGATGACCCAAGTATGATTGTTTCCTACTATGCTTCAACCAACATGATGTAGTTTCCGTATTACAACAAGGGCATGCATATTCGCCTTTAGTTCTCCATCCTGACAAGTTTGCGTATGCAGGAAAATCACTAATTGTCCACAGTAAAGCTGTATGCATTTGAAACATTTGATTTGTTGATGCATCAAATGTTGACACACCCTCATTCCATAGTTCGTTCAACTCCTCAATCAACGGTTGCATATACACATCAATCTTGTCACCAGGTCCTTTCGGACCGTCAATAAGCACGGATAAAATTAGAAATGGTTGCTTCATGCACATCCATGGCGGCAAGTTGTATGGAATGAGCACAACAGGCCAAGTGCTATGAACTATATTCATCGTCCTGAATGGGTTAAAACCATCAGATGCTAAGCCAAGCCTTACACTTTGGCAATCATTACTAAAGTCAATATTCCGACGGTCAAAATCTTTCCATGCAAGGGAGTCAACAGGATGCTTGAAGACACCATCATCAGTTCATTCCTCTGCATGCCATCTCATGAACTTGGCCGTCTTGGATGACATAAACAACCTCTGCAACCTTGGCTTTAAAGGAAAATACCTCATCTGTTTTGCAGCTATTTGTTTGCCACCTTTTTTAGGACCATTTGAACCACCATCACCATTTGATTTCCATCTAGAACTGTTGCATATGACACATTTATCAAGATTGGCGTCCTTGTTTCGAAACAACATGCAACTGTTGGGACATGCATCCCACGTCTCATACGTAAAGCCCAAATCTGTTGTGACCTTTTGAGCTTTATAATATGAGTCCGGGAGTTTTACACCCAACGGGAACGCCTCATTCAATAACTCAAGCAACATGTCAACAGACTTGTTTGTCCACTGATTAAGCACCTTCAAATGTAGAATTAATTATATATATTTTTTCAAATCTTATATAAGATTACTAATACTTAAATCATTGGTTGAACTCAAATGTAATAATTCTTAAATTATGGAGTTCTGAAGATTAGAACATATATTCTAAAAGCCTGGTCAATTGTTTCTAGATCTCCTACCTCATAATTGACCACCTCCCCTATTCAAGTAAAACCTTTTGTTTTAGAGGCTGCACTTGTTAATTGCTAATCTAGTTCAACAATCAAATTCAAATGTCCACTTTGGAATTTTTCTTATTTGGTTGTGATTGTGATGGTGCATTATTTTATTTATCTATTTGTTCAAAACTTAATTATGGACATATATCATGTATGTCATATTACATGTTTAACATGAATGTGTATATTATAATCATATAAAAATTTAAAAGAATGATATAACATTATAATTGACGCCTAATATCTCTTTGTAATAATAAATCATTACATCAAGAGATTTATTATGTCAATTATTAAATGATAATGTTACATATTGTGATATAATAATACTGTACATTTTTTATTGTGTTGTTTATTTCTTTCTCATTATGAAACTCTCTCATAAGTTAATTTGTTGGCCTAATTTCTTCATCAGCAGAACAAGTCTTCTTGTGAATTAAACATACACCACGCAACAACCATTTGGAGATCAACCTTGTTCTAGTAGTTTTATTTATTTTTTAATGTTATTGAAAAACATCCTTCATATGTGAGGACACCAAGTCAAGATATAAGGTAGGCTCTATTAGTTCGAACTGTTTGAATTCATGGTTAGGACACCAAGTCAAGGCATAGAGATCAGTTTCTAAAAGCACACTTGTACACTTCTCTTGTGAGATAGCTCAACAACAGTATGAATTCATTTTGTCTCCTTTTCATATGTGAGCCTAACTGTAACAAGCCCGCGGGGGGACCTCGCTACAGCTCGGACTCGGCTTTTCGTAGTCACGATTCTAAGTCTGAACCAAAGAGTCCAAATCCGGCAAATCGTTTTTAGGAAAACTGATTTTTTGAAAGAAGTGCCAAACATGGACTGCTTTGCCAGATACAGAGTCGCCACCTAAATATTTTATTTTGGGAAATTTAGGAAACCCTGACTCGGTGCCAAAAGGCCACGTGTCCGTCATCACCAAAGTTGCCTCGGCTCGGGAACTTGGGTACGATTGGGGAAGGTCACTTCGTGAGCACCCCCACTCGCCCGGTCATAGACCGGCCTCTACTAACCATGATATCGATTTTTTGAAAACATTGCGAGTTCTTATTCCGGTTTATTAGCCTAGGTTACTATGTGATGCTCACAGCATATAAGTATAGACCGGGTTACCTGAATTGGAACAAAACATTTCATGTTTGTTTATTTGAAAGTGGTTTGATGGTGCTACCCGCAAGTAGGCTAAGACATGGATTTGCCACCCTCGGGTGGGCTTAAAAAGCATGATTTTGCCACTATCTAGTGGGCTTAAAACACACATTTGATGAATTATTCCAATTCAAATAACCCAACCTTCACCCACAGGCATTCAGGCAGTTATATCATGTAAGCACATAGCCTCATGGTAAGCATGCTATTCATGGCAACACTCACACGCATGCAAGGATGCTAAAGCATAAAACTTACCGGGTACTCCAAGCCAAAACAAAAGCTGTATTAGAAATCATGCATGATCCTAAGTATACAGAAATGCCTAATGCAACATATGCAAAATGCAACTATAGCAGGCTCGGCTGTTCTAAGATGGTATATGAAATGCTACAACTATCATGTATTCAATTTGGAATTGAAAGTACAATGCGGTTAATATGATGCGCCGAGCCCGGTGCATGCAATACAGATGAATGATGCAAACATGCTATCATACTGTATGCTAATTTAAACATGCCCTAATCTAACCATCATAAGCGGATAAATAAAAGGGAGAAAAGACATGGGGTTGGAAGACATACATCACACCCACCCACACTTATTACAGTTGTGCCCTCGCGCAGAGAGGGTCCGAATAAATAATACAGTCCGAATATTACAGTCCCGAATAAAAGAATATTACAGTCCAAAATATTACAGAGTCCTAATTAATTAACAAATTAACTAAGAAAGCAAATAACAACTGGCGTGCAAGCCAGGGACTGCCTTGCTTCTGATGGATGATGCATGTCCGGATTGTCTTGCGCGGAAATCCACCGGAATACCCCAATTAGCCTCTGTTTACACCTGTTATTCTTGAAAAGCGTGCCAAGTCCCGGAAAGTTGCTGATTCCTGGTTTTGCTGCAACAGAGAGCAGGAAAGGGGCATAGCAATGTATTTGCACAAATATATGCATGTCTCGATCCTCGTGCCACCAATCACGCATACCGAGGCATGATGGCAGAGGAGTCGAAATGCACAACTCAATATAGAATGAATGCACATGAAACTACAGCTAAAACCTAACTCCATCATGGACAATCCGGAGTGTCGGTGACTGGGGAATTGAGACACATTCCGTCACTCGGAGTACGAAATATACCTCGTTTCCCGTGCCCGGGCTAACTCATATTCCGGACACGATGCAATATGCATGATATGCAACTAAGATACAGCCTAGCATGCACAATGCTATGAAAATGAGATGCCTCGAAATACGTGCACACGGGCAGCAAATCGAAGACGATGATATGTGTCTCGAGAGACGTTTGGCACTGCGGGGTTACGCAACCGAGCAATGATAGTGCTGATACTGCACGCAACGACAACCGAAGGCGCAATATGGAGATTGGTGTCTCGAAGTGCGTGCACCACCGGGCACGCAAACGAGACAGAATGAATTATGAAAATAGTCCTCGAACATGCGTGCACACGGGCACGCAAACCGGAGGCGGAATGATATGTGTCTCGAAATGCGCGTGCACACGGCACGCCAAACCGAGCAGGGAATGACAGTCATGGAAGAATGCACATGCTCGAAATACGTCGCACGGCAACGAGGCGATGACAGAACATACCAAATGAGATGCCTCGAATGAGCGTTCTCAGCCGGGCACGTCACAACTACGATGACGATCTGAAATGCAGAATAAGTGCCTCGAAAAGCTGTGACACGGGGCACGCAAAACGACGGCAATGAGAATGATGTAAATGACAAATGGCTGGGTATTACCAACATGAGTGAGCCTCACCACACTCACAGTCGGATGCGATCGCGATTAAAAATGACGAAGTGCCTCGAAATCGGTTGCACACGAGGCACGCAAACTCGAGGCGTGGCAGAATATTGGAGAAATGACATGAATGACAAATGGCTATACCAACATGAGATGCCTCAGCACACTGGCACAGGATGCCGTACCGGATGAAAAAAGAAGTGCCTCGAAATGCGGTGCACACGGCACGCAAACTGCAAAGGCAATGATTGAATGCCAATGAAATAATGGCAAAAATGATATGCAAGCATGCTAATGGATTTCAGCAACAAAATTACGGGGGAAAACAGGTCCCGAAATGAAGCGAAATGACATGAAATGCAAGGGGAATGCCCCGAAATTGCAACATAAGGCACCCGAAATGGCCTATAGCTTATTGCCAAAACATGACACAATATGGACATGCAATGCAAAGACAGAGCTGACAGTCCCAAAAGATGCCACTTTTCACAGTTATGAACATGGCCAAACCAGCAAGTATAGGTATGGCAAAAAATAGCATGCAAGAATTAGGGCCAAAAGAGGGGTAATTGAAGCAAGTGGATAGTATAAGAAAAAACCCAAACTGAAAAATTTCCTTCTACAACACTGAAATATGGACCAAAATTATGACATTACAGTATATTGGAAGCCTCAAAATCAGTAACAAACATGATAGAAATTGATGATGGCAAAATAAGGCTCAACAATGGATAAACATGGAAGTATACAAAATAATTCACCAAACAGAAAAACGTGTGAATGAAACATGAAGTATAGGCAAAAATAAGACCACTTTCAGTTTCGGACCAAGGTCCAAAACAGAAAGCAAAAGAGGGTTGCCAATTTATGCAAAATGGGGGCCAAATAATGGATATTAACTACAAGTGACACATTGGAGACACCAAACAATGTTGGCCCTCTCCAATGTTGAAGAGGGGCTCAAAATAAGCCTCATATCGTTTATGAACATGCTCAAAAACAGATTTCTCATGGTTCCAAAATAGCATGCAAAATCATGACACATAAAGAGGATCAATGGGGCAAGTGTATTATGGAGGACTCAAACAGGGGTTGAGCCCTTCATAAAAAGTGAAGATTGAGCTCCAACGAGGGCCCTTTTTCAGTCTTAGGGTCCGGAGCTTGAAACAAAAAAGAAAAATGCGGGCTTAGAAATAGATCAAGAAAAAGGCGTCAAAAGGGCTAAAAAGTTTACTTACCCTCTGAGATTCCAACTTTTGTGCTTTCTTGGGATGGATTTGCAGCTTCTTTAGCCTTCAAGAATCCCTTCCTTGTGCTTGGAAATGAGATGGTGGTGGTTAGAGCTGGTGGTTTGTAGAAGGGATGAGGTTAGGGGCTTTAGGGTTTTTTTGAAGAATTGAGAAGGAAGAAGATGGGAGTTGGCTTTATGGAAGCTTGAAGGAGAGTTTTTCTAACCCCTCTAATGCCATGTTGGCAAAGGCTGTTATACTGGGACCAAAAGGAGTTGTAAAGGTTGGGGCATAAAGGGAGAGCAAAATTCCCCCAAAAGGGTCCCCCGGAGTAGATTTTTTGGGAGAAAACCAAGGCACAGCTGGAATGCACTCAACCTGAAGAAGCAGGTCCGGCCTATCACTTCTTTGTGCAGGTGGCCGGCCGGCCACTTAACATAGCCGGCCGGGCAGGTCAAAGAAAAAACGGCCGGCCGGCCAGAAAAATGGACCGGTACCTCCTTAGGATGAAGCCCCAGAAGTTTAGCTTCAATGGCGTAAACCTTGCATAAAATTCCTCCTGCTTAGAAAAGTTATGCCCTTTCCGTGAAGCCGCGCAGATTCAGTCCCAGCGGACTTCAACCAACCACATCTCTCTCCCCCCGGACTTGGACTTGGGAAGATTCTGAGTGCAAAATTGAAGCCCCGGAAAGTAAGCTTTTCCAAGGTGGTGGCCTCATATCTTATTCCTCTTGTGCAAAGAGTTACGCCCAGCCGTTTCGGTGAAGCCGGCGCAGCTTTTTTCCTTCCCGGATTTCATGGCTGAACCACTTTTGACCCAAAAAGGAGTTGGCTTTTCGGCAAAATACTAGCCTCCCACAACTTTTGGTGTCCTCTCATGTGTTGTAGATCATATTATGTGGTTTGGGGTTTGGCAACAGTGACTCAGGGTGTTCAACATCGCTTTTGAAGAGGAGGGGCAAAAATGGAAAGAAAAATTAATGGCCGGCCATAAAACTTTAGGGTTCCCCCAAGAGTGTAACACATATATGTGGTTTCAAAGTTCAAGAAATGGACCAAGGTGTTCAACATTTTGGCCCGGAAGGGCAGGACTTCTGCAGGGCAAAAATGGAAATAACAAATTAATGGCCGGCCATTGACCTTTTTTGGGTCCTCCAAGGTGTGTAGATCACAGTTATGTGGTTGAAAGTAGCAACACTACCCCTAGGGGTGTTCAACATTAGCCCGGAAGTTTGGAAAAAAACGGGCCCGGGGGCTCCGGAGGAGAGATTAACTGGTTGCTGCAACAATTACTAGCCTCCCACTCCTTTTCAGTGACCTTCCTTGGTTGATAAATCAGCAGGTACTGCCAAAAATGAACGAAAACCGTATGCAAAACGGAATGTTCGGGGCCCAAACACACCGCAGTTCAGGGCCCCGGAAACTGGCCCGTTTAAACACCGAAAAGTGAGTGTTCGGCCACGGAATGGGATTTCTCAGACCCCAGCTGTCCCTCAAAAGGGAGAAAATAAGATGTATGGCCAAAAAATTCAGAGCAAACGGAGATGGTTAGGCTGCCCAACCGAGGGCACACGGGGCCTGACGGCTCCGAAAAACCGGAAACCGGGCCCGAAATGGGGAAAATGGTCTACGGCCACCAAATGTAGCCCACGGGCACTGAGGAGAATAGTCTCGGACCTTCCCCTTCCCTCAGGAAAAGAAACAGAGAAAACCGAGTCTGGTTCGCAAACTGAGACAAGGCACAGAAGAGGGTTCAGAAGTCCGGAGGCAGGGCTCACGGCCGCGACTCTGAAACTTCTGAACAAGCACATTATGCAACATCACCAAGCGCTCAATCGGTGACGTCTGAGTCTTAAGGTCGGTCAAAAATGGGGTGTCTACACTAACACTACCATTTTTCGCATCATGTGCCTACCTAGATATATATTTAGCAAGGAAGCTTCCTGCAAGTCTTTTGGCATGTTACCAAATGAGTTTCTGAGCAAAATTTTAAGGGAGGATGAACTAAAAGTATGGATGGAAGAGGTTTCATTATCTGTTATTCCCTTGGTTTTGCCATGATATAAAACACAGGTAATCAAAAAAAATGAGTTCAACCTCTATTTTGAGAATGTGAACAGATACCTGAACGAAGTGAAGTTGAACGAAGTTGAAGTTGAAGTTGAAGTTGAAGTTGAAGTTGAATTTGAGTCCTCAGAGAAGAGTCAGCAGAAGCACCATTGTTGCGATTTTCGAAGCTTCCAAGAACTGCGGTTTTGAGCATGCAGAGAGAGGATGGCTGAAAGCCGAAGCCGAAGAACTTCGCCGGAGAAGAAGCTCTGAAAGCTGGGTTGAAGATGGCTGGCGACGGCTGATAGGCGAAGTCGAAGATTTAGGGATTTTGATCCAAATAATTCAAAGATTTTAAAAGGTTTTCTAATCTGATATTTGCTGGAAGTTGAAGTCGAAGTTTGAGGGAATTCATAGATTTAGGGATTTCGAAGAATTAGGGATTTCTATCGAAATCACCGAGCGCCAAAATTGGGGAGAGCGGGGCAAAAGTTTTATCATTATTTTTTTTGCGACGGCACATTTTAAACCGTCGCAAATGGTAATTACGTATTGCTAATCCGGCGCGTTTTTGATATTTTTTTGCGACGGACATTTTTGCCATCTCAAATGACTAACTATTTGCGACAGCAACATTCTGCCGTCTCCAAAACAATGTTTTTTTGCGACGGTAGGAAATGCCGTCGCTAATAATCCCATATAATGACACTCCCCGTACAGTTTATTGTCAACGGTAAAACTGCCGTTGCTAAATACCTTTCTAGCGACGGGTTAATCTGCCGTCGCAAAAAGGTCATCTTTTGCGACGGGAAACAGGCCGTCGCTAAAGCTTCCGTCTTTTCTGCCTCCTTTTCTTGTAGTGATCATTGGGGTTAGAAGTGGCTCAGTTAGCATCTCCATTTAGGGTAAAGTCACCTGTTGGTGGTGAGGTTGTGTTGGACCAGGGGTGTCGAGGTTGTGAGATAGAGGTTACCGGTCGCCGACTTCCTTTTGTTTTTCTGTTGATTGACATGTCGAGTTTTGATGTTATTTTGGGCATGGATTGGTTGTCATCCTATTAAGCCATCATAGACTGTTACCGTCAGAGAGTCATGGTGTGCACCTCGACTGATGATTGTTTTTATTTCCAGGGGGACCGAGTTAATATGGCATTGTTTCCAATGTGTGATCCGCGTGGTCAAGGTGAGCTTAGCCTCCTTCTTGCGAACTTCTTGGGTGTTAAAAGTGATGTGGTCCGAGTGGAGTTGCCGAGGGTAGCTTGTGAATACCCGAACGTCTTTCCTGAGGATCTCACTAGTTTACCACCTCACCGTGAGATTGAATTCTCTATTGACATAGTGCCTGGCACGGTATCGCTTTTCATGGCACTGTATAGATTTGCACTCGTCAAGTTGAGTGAGTTGAAGATTCAACTCCAGAAATTGTTAGATAAGGGCTTTATCTGCCCTAGTACTTCGCCTTGGGGAGCAACGACTCTCTTTGCCAAGAAGAAGGATGGCACATTGCGACTTTATATTGATTACCGAAAGTTGAACCGGATAACTATTAAGAACAAGTACCCACTACCTTGAATAGGTGATTTGTTTGACTAATTGAAGGGGTCTTGTGGCTTCTCTAAGATAGACTTCAGATCGGGTTATCACCAGTTGAGAATGAAGGAGGAGGACATCCAAAAATGGCATTCCGTACGCGGTATGGCCATTATGAGTTCCTAGTGATGCTTTTGGGCTAACCAACGCACTGGCCTTGATTATGAATTTGATGAACTGAATCTTCAGTGAGTTCTTCGACCGTTTTGTGGTTGTCTTTGTTGACAACATCTTGTTTTACTCACCCTTTGAGGAGGAATACAAGGAACATTTGCGGATTGTACTTGAGTTACTTAGAGCTCACAAATTGTAAGCTAAGTTTGGAAAGTGTGAGTTTTGGTTGAAAGATGTGAAATTCTTAGGCCATATAGTATCTAGGGATGGGGTGACTGTAGATTCTTCAAAGATTGAGGTAGTGCAAGATTGGGAACAACCTAAGAATGCCTTTGAGATCTAGAGTTTCTTGGGGTTAGCCGAGTATTACCATTGTTTTATGAAGGATTTCTCTAGATTAGCCTCACCTTTGGCTAGACTGACGAGAAAAGGAATTAAGTTTGTATGGAGTGAGAATTGTGAGAATTCATTTCAAGAACTTAAGGTTAGACTTATTACTGCTCCAGTGTTGATTATTCCGGAGAGGGGTTTGAGCTATTCAGTGTATTGTGATGCGTCTTAGGAAGGTTTAGGTTGTGTCTTGATGCAAGAAGAGAAGGTAGTGGCATATGGCTCACGGTAGTTGAAAACACACAAGAGAAACTATCCTACTCATGACCTAGAGCTAGCAGCAGTGAAGATTTGGAGACATTACTTGTATGGTGAGAGGTTTGAGGTATTCCTTGTTCATAAGAGTTTGAAGTACCTGTTTTCACAGAAGGATTTGAATTTGAGAGAGAGAAGGTGGATGGAGTTCATGGAAGATTATGATTTTAAGCTACACTATCATCTGAGGAAGGCCAATGTAGTAGCCGATGCCTTGAGTAGGAAATCCATTAGCAGCGTAGCTAGTATTGCCATCCGGGAATGGGAGATATTGGGCGCTATTAGTGAGTTTGACTTGTATCTTGGCGAGTCTGTTGAGTCGACAACTTTGTTTACCATAGTTGCACAACAGACAATTGTGAGCCGAGTTGTAGAAGCACAACGAGGTGACCATGAAGTAGAAACCCTTCGAGAGAAGATATCTAGTGGGAAAGTGGAGAAGGGCTTGAACGTGTATTCTGACTTGAGTGTTAGATATCTTGATTGTCTTTTTGTGCTGGAGTCTTGTAGAGAGTAAGTACCCTGAGAGTTCCATCATTCATGCCTTGCGGTACATCCAGGAGGCATTACCATAACCTTAGTCGCCGGTTTTGGTGAGGGCGGATAAAGAGAGACATAGCCTTGTTTGTATCGAGGTGTCTTACTTATCAACAAGTGAAGGCCGAGCATCAGAGGCTAGCAGGTTTGTTGCAACTCTTGCCTATAGTCCAGTGGGTCTTTTGAGGACTCAACGAGGTAATGATGTTGTGTGGGTGATAGTCGATCGGTTAACTAAGTTAACACACTTTGTACCTATGCGCATGAGTGACTTGGTAGATTTCCTTGCCGACCTTTATGTTAGGGACATAGTGAAACTTCATGGGGTCCTTATGACTATTGTTTCAGATAGAGATCCACGTTTCACGGCTCAGTTATGGCAGAGCCTACAGAATGCCTTGGGCACTAGGTTGACATTTAGCACCACCTATCATCCTCAGACTGATAGGCAGTCAGAGCGTACCATTCAGATCTTAGAGGATATGCTTCGAGGTTGTGTTCTTGACTTTAAGGGGTTGTGTGAGAGACACTTACCTTTAGTGAAGTTTGCCTACAACAATACCTTCCAGGCCAATATTGGCATGACGCCTTTTGAGGCCTTGTATGGCCGACCATATAGATCTCTTGTGTGTTGGGCCGAGGTAGATGACACACTTATGTTAGGTCTTGAGTTAGTCTGAGAAACGACAGAGAAGGTTGCACTTATCTGTAAGAGGTTGGTTTCAACTTAAAGTCGTCAAAAGAGTTATACGGACCGTAGGAGAAAATCGTTATCATTTAAGGTAGAAGATCACGTTTTCTTGAAAATATCACCTAGACGGGATTTGATGAGGATTTGGGAAGAGTGGAAAGTTGTCTTCTAGATTTATTGGGATTTTTTTGAAATCTTCGAGCGCATTAAGGAGGTAACTTATCGCTTAGCATTCTTGCTATAGCTTTTTAGGGTTCATGACGTGTTTATATCTATACGCTTCAAAAGTATGAGCCAAATTTGTCACATGTGTTGGATTGGACCGAGTTAGAGGTAAATAAGGATGCCTCATACGAAGAGAGACCAGATAGTAGCCACTCCTGATAGAGTTCATCCATAGGCTAAAGAACATCAGAAAATAAGCAGATATACACCATAAGGTCACCAATTCCATCAATCTATCAATCTATGGCATGTTAAATCGTTTAGGCAACTTGATAGTTGTTTCTACATACCCATCTTCGATGCCTAGGATAAAGTTGATTCCCTGTTACCTTTTAAACAGTTTTTCCAGTTTGGGTATTTTCAACATGGCTACATCATCCTGTTGGTTGTGGAATGGAAAAAGGTACTCCCAATGATTGCACAGGAACCCTCAGGTCTTCTTGTAAGTTGGGTTTAGAAAATTTCTCAGCTGGTAGAGTTGGGATTGGTTGAGTCACCGGAAGTGGTTGAGTAGCGGATGCTAACGGGTCGTTTCATACACCAAAAATAAACTCTAAATTGTACCGAATTCCTTAGAATAATGGCAAGTCCAAGTATCGATCCACAGGGACAATTGTGAAATTAAATTAATTTAATTATTAAATTCCTAAATTAATTCTGATGAAAGAGATAGTTGTTCATAACCTAATGATAATTAAATTAAACAAAGCGATTAAATTAGCAATTAAAAATGATTAAATTAGTGATTAAAAATGAAATTGGAATTACTGATTGTGAAAAAACCTAGGGTATTGAATTCACCACTAGTTACATAAACAAGGTTTCAATTTGAAAATCAATTATGTTACGGTTCGAACCAAATAATACTTCGCAACTACAAGTTGAAAGTATTGATCAAGAAAATTAACACATTCAATGTATAAGCACGAGCCATCTCAAACAGTATGAGTCGTTCGCTCTAAACTAGGGTAGCAACACGACTCGTCCCTCTTAGTATGTCTCGTCTTATACCTTGAACATGAAAGAATAGAAAACCATTGTATGGAAAACATTCAACAATCGCAGAAAGCAGAATACTCGAAGGAATAATGGAAAAATATATTAGAAAACTTCTTGAGAACCATACAACTCTTCAAACCATTACATAAAAGAAAATCAAAAAGAAAACTTATTTACTTGGCTAGGGTTTCATCAAAACCCTAGAAATAGGAGCCTAGCCACTCATGGAAGATTGGGAAGAAATAGAAGAAAAAGAACCCTCCATGGAAATTGCTCTTGAAGCTTGAGAATCCCCTTTTTCCGAACCCTAGCCTCTTCTCTCTCTTAGAATTTTCAGAACCCTAATCCAGCCTTTCCTTCTGCCTTTTATATCTCTAGCTTTTCCCTATATTCAAAACATTAGGTGCACGTACGGCGAAGGTTCCGCATGTACGGGGAATGGGCCTCCACACGTGCGAATTCCTTAGGCTATGTTTGGCTACGATGGATAGGCCACACGTGCGGAAAGCATTTTTCTCTACAATTTCTGTATTTTTGCTCATTTTATGCTCCTACTATGTCCAACCTGATTGACATTAAACATGCATAAAATATATAATTTGACAGGCAAATAGGGTTAAGAGATCCTAATTATTGGCCTCAGTGTTGTACAATTTAGCCTCAATCAGATGCCCTAGATGGGCGTTGCAATTTAGCAAGAGTATCACCATGGTTAGCAACCATATTGGCAATAACATCCATGCTTCGTTGAAGGGCCAACAACATGTCCACTATATTTTTTGAAACCTGTGCTATCATTGATTCCGATAAATTGAGCAAGGATGATCTAGCTGGTGAAGAAGGGGTACTTTGGACAGTTGATGAGGCTTTTGCTCTTCTTCTTCGTGTAACCGGTGGCAAAAAAACAAACATTGGTTGTCCTTGAACCAAATCTGTAGTCTTACAGAGTCTACCAACGTGAGTCCACAGAACTTGAGAGATATTAGAGCGTTTTGAAGCTATAGCGCCATACTACCTTCAAAAATAAAATAGAACCCTCAATCAAATTTTGATAGCATTTCGGCTCAATTGATTACTGCTAATTCATGCTGAAAAACTGAACTCAACCCCACAAACTAAAATGCTTGAACCACTCATCTGAATTTGAGAATCCCTGTATAGATCCCATACATCCCACATAGCACATAGCAAGAAAGAGAACAAACACCCCTATAAGGGGTAGGGTTACCCTATCCTAGCTTTGAAATGATCTAAGGTTTCACCAAAGAGCTAGGGGTACTAGCGCAGGATTACCCAAGCATTCAACAAGAAAATTAAGACCAGAAATCTGAATGAGGGAGATATAGTGTTGAAGGACAATCGGTCTCCAATTTACGATCCTAGGGGCAAGTTTAAACGTAATTGGACTAGTCCTTACATCATCAAGTCAATTTGGTTGGGAGAAGTGGTTATTTTGATGGATCTAGATGGATTGTAGTTTTCGCAACCAATCAACATGGACAAGTTGAAAAAATACTATCCTTGAAAGGCTTGCTGGGCTAAAAATCCGAAAGGGTAACCAGGCAAAAGTTAAAGCAAGAAAAAAAAAGAAAATGAATAAAGTAGAGCTCGCAAGGTTAAAAACCCGAAAGGGTGACTTTGACAGAAGTTAGAGTGTAAAATGAGAGAGTTAACACTAGAGTAAACCTTAACCGTGAACTACGTAAGGCTTGATTCCTGTCCTTGGGATACGTAGGCAACTTCATTCTGAAGTTCGGCCCCAACCATTTTCAACTCGATTGTCATATCCTTCTTTTCTGTGATAAGTATGGTTGCAAGGAAGATTCAATTAGCCGTACAATAGTGGAAGAAAGTACAAAAAGTCTTGCCTGAGGATTTTATTCAAGGTTGTGCATTTTGAGGGTTGATTTCAAGTATGTTAGGTAGTGACTGTTTGCAAAAATGTGTTTTGATGTTTTTAACAAAATTGATTGATTTTCTCAAACACCTTTTGCAAAATAGACCTTTAATTAAACCTGAGAAGAAGCTTTTCAATACCTACCAATCTTTCTTACATGATTTCAAAACAAAAGTGGAACAAACATGCTTATCCAACTTCCATGTTAATTAAAGCATTTTACATCAAAAAACTAAGGTCAAAGCAATAAATTAGGGGCATAGTCAAACGCTCTCCTCGCAGCATCAGAAGATTTCGCTACCAAAGATGCACCTACATGTGCCTCATCTCCAAGCCAAAGTAGGCACTCACTAGAAAGAACACGATTGAAGGCAGAGTCAAGAGCTCTCTTATCCTCCAGAGTGTTGTGTATCGAGAGAGGTGCCTAGCCCGAAATAAAAATGAGGTTGGATACTCGATCTCATCAATAGAGCGAGTCTGATCATGTCCAAGCTGTTGCCTGAATTGGAAAGAAAAGTACAAGATGCAGTTTGTTAGGCCAATCAATTGTACACCCGATTGACAGAACATGCTATACGTTATTAGAGGTAAATTTAGTTAGGAGGAGCCCCAAGTAATGTCCACTGTAGACCTGCTGCACATCCAGTCGCACCACAAGCCCTCTAAAGAAAAACCTATTGTCTAGGCTCGAAAGAAGTAGTTTCTAATTGAGTATTGAGTACATGGAGCTAGTACTTTCGATTTATCCATCAACCATACTTAGGGAGGGATGAAAACTAAGAGAGATTAAAGAATAAAGAGATGTACGCTGAGTGAAAAAAGTGAGAAAGGGTTTTGAGGGAAAGAATTGAGTGATGAGGGCCAGAGGGATATAAGAAATATAAAAGTGAAAAGGAGTGGGAAACAATACCTGAAGAAGTAGTGGACTCCCTGCAAACCGGGAGGTCTCCCATCTACAAAATACGTCCAAGCCCATCAAAGTCTTGGCTAACACTAAGCCCACACAACTCTAACCTTCCTGGAGTTGTTAGGCTACCTCGATGAGCCTGACACTTGCCCTATCACGGCTAGGGGCAAGCAAGTAGTGTGAAAGTAGGCACATGCAAAGTGCATACTAACAATGCCCTCACCAAATAGGGTCACTCCTATCTCAAATGATAGAAAATCGGCGAATTAATCTAAACAAGTCCAAACCCTCACTATGAGCCAGGGATCGAGCCTTATTCGGAGTTAGACTACACATCCAAGCTAAGGCTTGAGCATGGCTGAAATTGGGCTGAGTCATGATTTCTTTATCCTGGGATAACTCCATCAATGCTCGAAATTCCTCAATGGTCAGACATAAATCTTGTACACCGACGTGGAATACATTTGTAATTGGATCACAATAGCGAACTGTCACTTCGAAAAAAGGAAGATGGAGTGGGGTCCAACTCAAATGTAAAAAGCATTTAGGTCAAATTCCGCAAAACTCACTTTATCAATGCCATCCGAAGAGGCTATCCAATCCTGGAACCTAGCTATAGTTGGAGCCTCCATTTTCAAAAGAAACTTCTCAGTTTTTCCACTTATGGGCGAAGAAACAGCCGCGGACCATCTTTCAAAGGGATAATGTTACTTGAGTGCTTGGCAATTGTATCCCATTGTTTGATCGACCCCCTGACCGGCTAGCCATTTTTGGCTTCACCGGATAAATTCATGGCCGGCTGACCGTTAGAGTTGTAGAAATAGTGTGGTCTTGCAGTCTAACCTATAGATTTTGTTTTAGATCTTAGTTTGAGTCATTTTCATTCTAATAAGTTTAAATAGGCGTGTTTAGGTTATTTTTATTGTGCTACACATTTATCGAGTTACATTTTGTGTTTTGGTCAGTCATAAGCGTAATATCAAATTCAAAACCCGTCTAAACGCAACCATTTTCAATTTCAATATCAAAATAATGGATGCTATGTGCTCAAGTGCGGTGCCATGCGTGTTTAGCTATCCAAGATGATCCAAAAACAAAAGTATTCCTTTCATTACTTCCTGGTCAAAAAGTGTTACAAAGTTTTTACAAAAACCTTTCAAAGCTATACATGATGTTCTAAACTACAAAGCAAAATAAATGTACAAAAAGAGAAATGCAAAAAGAAAAGAATCGGAGCTGGCTCACCCTCTTCGTTCTCTTCGACGGTGGAATCCCATTATCATCTCCATAAGCGCCGCTACCCTCACCCCCAACATCGGCATCTGCATCACCTTCAATCACATTGCCACTCTCTACCATCATCACTAGAGCCACTGGCACTCCCGCTACCACTGGCATCATCTCTAGAGCTACTGGCACTCCTGCTAGCACTGGCATCATCTCTAGAGCCATATTCATTAGAACCACTGCTACTACCACTATTTTCCTCATCATCACCATCACCATCAACATCGCTACCCTCCAAGTGCTAGATGTCAATACTCGTATCTTTGTCCCCCTCGCTATCCTTGAACATCTCATTAGTAGTAAGATCCTCCTCCCTAGAAGTGGTAGGAGTCCTCTCTAAGGAGGAAGAGCTTTTCACTACCCGGGCACATATACCTTTACCTCTACCTCTACCTCTACTAGGGGTATCTCTGTCGTAGTCTCTGTCTGCACCTCTCCCTCGAGCTAGAAGATGTCTTTCTCTCCTCCCAACTGCAAGAGGAGGCATCATCGGTACCGTATCAAGCTGAAATGAGGGTTGGCAAGGAACAAAATGTCAGACAGAAAGAGTATAAGGATGAAGAGAGTTTATCAGAACATACTAGGGCAGAAGTATGAGAGAATGGGTCAGAATAAGATACCTAAACCCCAGTTGTGGCAAGGGCATTCTCCCTTCTCAGCACCATATGGACTAGGGACTCGATGACATATTGCTCAGTATAGGTTACAGAAGGCTGCAAGCAGAGTAAGGCATGAGTATAGGAAAATAAGAGCAAAATGAATCAATGTGCAGGTGTCTGAGAAAGATGCAAAAGACGTAAGATGTACCTGTCGCATATCCAGAGTAAGGGTGAGCACCCAGTCCTTAAGAAACTCTAGAGAAACCTCCCTAAGGGCACTACTCGGTCTCATGTATGTGATCGAGAATTTAAGTGCGAGAAAACTGATGACAGGGTTAATCGCCAGAACAACAGTTGTACGAACGACACATCCTAGGGTAGGAGCATCAGCATCAACATCAGCACAAGCCTCAAGTACTCGAGCAATGTCTGGAGTGATGGGAGGCATAATATGAGACTGCAAGAATGTGGCATAATATCTAGGCACATGGAACATATCCTCATCCTAATCGTCCATCATGGCCTCGAGCTCAACCATGTCAGTAATCAGGTATGCAGTCTTCATACGGATAGGCGATGGAAATGGAATATCTAGAACCACGTGCTCTAGGGTCTAGCGGAGGAAGCGCTCTCCTAGGTACCAAGCCCGGTTAAAGGGTCCCTCAAAGAGTATGAAGACTATCTAAGATTCGGCATACCACTCTCGCCCGGCCTAAGGCATAGCAACCCCAAGGCGCCAGTCAACTTGCATGCATAGAAGAATGAGTTGTAATTAGACGTACAGGTGAAGAAATGCAAAAAGATAAAGCGGATTGAAATTAGTGTGGATTTTGAATGTTTACCCGGGTAGGAGTAATGGTATCAAAGAAGTAGCGAAAGTGGGTGAAGCTACGAGACTAGTGATCCCGCGACCTAAGGGCCTCGTCAAAGTACAGAGACCAAGGCACTGCCCAACCGATTTCGTATACTGGAATTGGGGCTAACTCGGGGAAGTAGGAGTACACCCATATCTGCACAAAAAAGGGGAATGCATCGGATAACAATAAAAAATGAGGTCATGAATGAAGTATAATGTGCAAAGCAGAAAATAAAGCAAAGTGAACTAAAAGGGATAGAGTGTACCTCTCACGCTCACCAATATCCTCCAAGAAGTCTCACCTTCTGGCAGAAGGATGAGCTCGCATAACTAAATAGGGTGGTTAGGCCGGCGTTTACCCAATCATAGTCCTTCATCCAGGGAATGTCCACCATTATGCTCAAGAAATGCAGTCCAACAGTATTTTTCCTATTCACAAATAAGGTAGTACCGAGGACGTATAGAAGAAACCCGCAAGCATGCTGGGTAGTGGCCTTCGGAGTATCGGGATGTGTGTTATGAAACTTCTGGTATAGCTAATTGTATTGGTTGATCTTTGGGCTGTCCTGTAGGGGAATGGCCCCGAGCAAATAGTGCTGAGCAACATCCAAGGATTCTATATCTGAATCAAAAGGGATTGAATCACCCCCTACAGGAAGACTGGTGATCATGGAAAAGTCATTAGGGGTCATCATCATCTCTCCTGTAAAAGAAAAGTGAAAGGAGTTGGTGGTATCCCATCATTTCTCCATGAGAGCCGCAACAGCTGAACGAGTAGCTTGGAGCTGAGTAATCCCCAAGCAAAACGTGCTAAAGCCGGTCTGCTCCACTAAGGCCTGAACTCTAGTGGGGAAAGCCTTGTACTAGCGACAAGGAAATAGGACCATCTCATACCCCTTCATCTGTCGACTATCGTCTTGTTACATGAGAATCGATTGGTATAGTATAAATACGGATAAATGCAAATAAACACATGGGTTTGGGATCAATGCTAACCAGTCGTGCATCATAGGATAGGTGCAGTTGTCGCTCTCAAAATAGCACATTTGGAGAAACTCCAAGCCTAAACTCGATAAAACTAAGCATGCTATCGTGAATCAGATGATGGACATTAGGCAAGTAGGTGGCTGGGTCGAATGGCCTAAGGTGCACCAGTGATAACTCTAGACCAAATATAGAAGCGATGATATCCGCTACTGCCAAGTCCAGATCATCTACCTGGATACCTACATCCTCGGCAAGTACATGGATATCAGCCTTAGGGGCTAGAAAAAGCAGGTCAACCTCCGGGATAGCAGGAGAAGCATCCCTGTAAGGAATATCAGCATCTATCAAGAGCGATAGGTGTGGGTAGACCAAAAATAAGGGAGAGGGAGGAAGAAATACCAAAGTCCAACTCAGGGCACCCAAAAATCCGAAAAACAAAGAGAAAAGTGAGAAATCAAAGGGAATGAGCAGGAAGCTTGATTGAAATGTGTGAAACACGTAATAAGGAGTAGGAAACTCCAACTCAACCGAATCACAAACCAATCAGTTCAAAATGAGGAGGAAGATGGTGATTTCGAAGGAAAATGGACATGGGTTGTTGGCTAAAACGAGGAGATGAGAAAATCTAGAGAGAGAGAGAGAGAGAGAGATGAAGTAGGTAAGAGGGGAAGTGTGTTTTGGAAAGTGTAGGAGTGAAGGCTACTATTGGTTTATATTTATAAACTTTTCAGGATGTGAAAGGTCAAAACTGTCCCTAGAAAACCCAAAACAGCCAGCCGAAATCCCTTTTGTTCGGCCGATCACCTTTTTGACCAACAACCAAAATAAGTAACCGGTAGGCATCTTTTGTATGGGCTGAGTCCTATTATTGTTCAAATGAGATGAGTTTGTGACTAGAAGAAAGAGTTAGTGCTAATCAGGCTTGGTGGAAATTTAATATGTCCATATGTAGCCAAAAAATCAGACCATACAACAAAGGAATCTGATTGATTCATAAGAAGACTTCTATTAAATAGCGAGGATTACAAAAGAGTTCCGACTAAAAAGATGGTCCTAGTCCATTACAAATTGGCCATATTTCACAAGAGGATAGTTCTAGAACACACAAGTCCTAAACATCATTATTTTATATGTGTCGAATGCTTTATGTACATGAAGATGTGTACCTTGTTCTTCGAAGAGCAAAATGAAGACAACATGTGCCCAAAGTTGGCTTAAGTCGCGAAAGAAAGGCTACAATGATGTAAGAAGTGTGAAAGGCCTTCGGGTGCATCTTTATCATTGCCAGAATTGTTGTGATCATTGAAGTTTCCCTCTACATCAGAAACAACTTCTATGTCATCCTCATCATCGCTACTTACCCCTAGAGAATATGGAGTGGGCGATCGAAGCAACTCAAAGCCTTTATCCTAAAACCAAAAGAGCCATTTTATTGAAGAAAGAAGTGAAGAACGACAGTACGAAGTGGGAAATAGGCTGCAAAATTAGAGTATTTACCCTAAAAAGATTGTGGAATGAGAGGACAAAGATCTCATTGGTAAGGCACCTTGATTGTACTCATAAGTCGGCATTGGGCCAAGTTTGTAGAAACGACCATGAGCACAAGCATAGCTCAGGGATCGACTATAAATCTCCTTGTAGCCGCGAACTCTCCTCCCATTGTTGTTGGTGGGTTCCTCCGGAATAACCCATGGTTCTTCTCTTCTTCTACGGATGAGTCTTCTTTTGCCACCATAGCCTCTGGAAAAAGTTATTGAACATACTACCTCTAAATTAGGAACCATGTCATCGTCAGAGTTTTCTCGGATGAACCAGAGAATTCTAAATAGTGAGGGAGGTCCATATCCTAAGAGACACTGGGAGAGAGAGGAAGGGAAATGTTGTAAGCCATTTGAAGAAAGGAAGTACACATAAGGCCACATAAACAACAAATTCGGGTGGTTGTAAATGACTTGTAGGCAATATACCACCTTTTTCACAAACTATCAGGGGTTGAAAAGTGAAGACAACCTCAAAAATTGCTCGAATAGGACAGCCAAATTCATGGTTGGCTAGCCAATCCAAGTAGTAGCCGACAGAATCTAAGAAAGTTGCTCCAAGTAATTTGGTGAGTCTCGGTATGTCAGAACATGAGCAAGGATGCATTTTTAGAATTCAAAAGAGAAAAGGGTGCTCAAACGTGCGTATAAACACTCAGATTTGAAACAAGTCAAGCAATAAGAGATCATCCACAAACAAAACATGGTTATATATATGAGCTACGAACAACAAAGTCAGTTATAGTCTGACGGTTACAAAAAGTTTCCTTGGATTTTAGATAATTACATTTGAGGTTCCAACAAGCTATACAAAGAAAAGTAAAGACAAGAAGAAAAGAAAACAAGAAAAGATGCCAAAAAGTGGGACTAGTTGGGACATGAACTAACCATCTGGTGTGACCATCCCGAGAGATAACGGGATACCAACTCCACCCAACCCGGCATCGCCATCACTAGAATCATTGCCAAAAATACTGCTACTGATAGAATCGTTATTCAGGGTCGCCCAGCTCGTCATCCTGCTCATCATCACTCCTGATGATGACCACCTTAAAAGGGGCAACCTTGTTCTGCAAAAGAAGAAATATGAATGAAGAAGTAAGAAAGTTGTGTACAACCACTTAGAATAAATTCTCATCTTTAAGACAACTAACCACATGATGGAAATCTGGAAAAAGTGGAGGAAGTGAACTCGGTGACAAGGGGACACATTCTCGTCCTTGCCGTCCTCAGATTTCCATGCCTTGTCGCTCATGAGGAGCATTTCCTGGACCACAGTAGCATCTTCACCCATGAGCCCAACTCTATATGGGCTTACCATTTGCTACCTATCCATGACTGCTGGTGTCCCGCAAGGTTGTCCTAAGTCGTGCCTTCTTGTAGGTGTCGCAATGTAAGCGAGCTTCGGGTCAACCGTCAGTGATAGCCATGATAAGAGCCTCTACCACAATGTTCCCAGAGGAGGTGTCACTATTCTTTGGTGTGCTTAGCTCATTGAGACCGATTGTGAAGATAGGAGGAAATGGAAGGAAATCATCATTGGCCATTAGTGGCAATCAAAAGGAGTTCCAGAGAGTTGGGAGAGTAATTTCGGATGGAAATGATGGGAAGATGGATGGTCACACCTTTTTATAAACTTTCAAAGTTGTGAAAACACTATTCTGACTTTGTGATTACTTGATAAGGCCAATCGACTACTTTCTAATTCGGTCGGCTAGTTTTCTAGCCGACCAAACTATCATCAGTAGTATGTTGGAGAAAATGTGCTTAGAAATGTGTAGTGGTTACCCAGTGATGTGTGGATGCCATCCTTGTCATGTTTTGAGGTATGGTTGTTCAATGGCACCAGCAAAGAGGAACCCTATTTTGTTGTGTTTTTCTTGCATTTGCCTCAGCAGTATAATGCTTCTATTATTGCAGTCACTCCCTATACGTGCGAAGTGTGAAACCTTCGGTTAATACTGCCTCTGGAGTGGGTTGGCAATTAACACCACTTTCAGTTAATACGGCCCTGGTGTAGGTTAGCAGTTAACACCACCTCGGTTAGTATAGCCCAATACGTGGGTTGGTGGTTAACACTACCTTGGTTAATACTGCCCCATGTGCGGGTTTGAGGTTAACATCAGCTCGGTTAATACCGCCCCCTGCGTGGGTTGACGGTTAACACCACCTTAGTTAATACTGTCCCTTACACGGGTTGCCAGTTAACACCACCCTCGGTTAATACCATCCCCTGCTTGGGTTAGCGGTTAACACCACATCAGTTAATATTGCCCCCTGCATGGATTGGTGGTTAACACCACCTCGATTAATATTGCCCCGTGCGCGGGTTGGCAGTTAACACCATCTTTTGTCCTTTCATATTGTGATATGTTTAGAATGTGTTATGGAGTTTCTTATTGCTATGATTGATGGTCATATGTGACTTTGGCTGTGGCCATCCTTGTCTGTTTCCCTCTTGTGTCATGGCACGTATGGGTTTTGCATTTCTTTTATTCATATGGAGCATGCTTGTATGTGTTGTGCGCCGTCCTTCATACTTTCCATGGTTTTTAGCTTGTATTGTATCATTTGCATGAGGTCCTCCTCTTTCTTTTGCCCTTTTTACAGCTTCATCTTTATTCCACCTCGTCACCTTTCATGGCATTCACATCATCAAGCTTTTCAAAACTCCAGCAGCGTGGTACATGTAAGCCCAATTATCAAATTATGGTAGTGCATGCCGTGTAAGCCCAACTTTTTAAATATGTTTCGAGAATGGTATTTGCATTGTGCTCCTGAACTACATTGGTTTGATTCCTTACAAAGGGATACGTAGGAAATCCTCGGGTCCAACCAAATTTTATCTTTATTTTGTTTGTTTGCCTAAGTCTTACGGCCTCGTCAAAAGGGTCATCTTCAGGGTTTGACATTCACTCATATCATGAAATGATGCATCGAGCTCTGTCAAAGAGGGGCAACTACAAACACTCCATTTTTTACTAACCTTCAGACTTGGGCACTATCTTTTGAATTCTTAATGATAAAGATGAGATGTGTTAATCTTACAAATTTCTACAGCAAGCAGCTTAAGGATCAAGCTTTAAACCCTCTGAATGCATGTTTTCGACAAAATATTTTTTGACCAACATGGAAACTGCTTTCAAAATGAATTTTAGTGGTGTAATTCCAAACATTACCACAATGTTTTGAGGCCCATACTTTCGAAATCAAAGCATTGTATTCTTTCAAACAAATTGAGCAAAGAATATAGTGGGAATAAATGGAAGGGATGAAATCCTCTGAAATACCCGTTTCTCCTTTCAATTCAGGCTACCTTCTCTTGTTGATCTGATGATGTGCTTTCTGGTTGGCCAGACACCCTATGTTGGCCGGTCATAAATACACTCAACCGATCACCAAAGGAAACGACCAGTTGAATATTCCGAGTACAGAGAATTTTCAAAAATTTTAGCTTGTCCAGCACACTTTTCACAAATATCTTAGATATTTACACCCTGAGCTTTATATATGGAGCTCGGTAGCTCATTTCAAAAGGGTTGGAAGTTCTTCCCAAAGCTCATAAGAGCCTCTTGACCCTTCTCTCTCTTGACCACATCTCTTACCTACTACCCTTTGATTTTGGACACCTAAGCTCCATTAAAGCTTGATCCTATGCTCCTTGCTAAGACTCTTGGACATTAAACAATACATCTAAAGTGACTAGAGGGAATTAAAAGGGAGTTTGTAAACCAAAAGGATCTACCCTCCTAGGAGGTGATATTCTTGCACTTTTAATCATCTTACTCTCTTCTTTTCTTTGTTTCAAGCTTTGTTTTCACTATGTAACTGTTATAGAGATGTAACAAGTCCTCATGGATGTGGAGGGAGTAGATTTAGCCATCCATCCATTGAGTTGTTAGCTGTTTCGTTACTTTCTTACTTTCTTTGGCTTTAACTTCTATTTCTTATGTACCTTGGACCCTTGTGGATGTGTTTGGGAGTAACTATTAGCCATCCATTCACAAGTTCAATAAGTAGAGTAGCTTTTCTTGTTATTATACTTCTCTTCTTCATCTATTCTATCTCTCAAGTATATCAATCCATGTGTTTCAATTCCTTACTCAAAGTCAATGAGTGCTAGGGGTTGTTTCATAGGATTTCTTGGGTGATCCGTGGGATTGGGTATTGAAAAAGTTGTATCCTTACCTTTTCATTGAGTATTTTAAAAGCAAAACAAGAGATTTTGGGTCAAAGGAAGTTGAAACCTCATTTTTCAATCATTTGTGAACATAGAAAGGGGTGTAAGCATCCTTGTTTAATGAATAGATGAGAAGTTTTTCAATAAATTTGATGAATCCCTTGTTTTAATAAGCAAAGCTTCCACCAATAAATGATTTGCATTAATCTAGGCTCTCCACTTAATAGCATGTACTTGGGTATTGATTTGCCCTTATTCACAAAGAGAAGATGTAGGTTCCTATCCATTTCTTGGGCTTGAATTTGTTCTTGTCTTTGATTCATTTAATTATTGATTTATTGCAAAATATATGTTGTACATATCTGTTTATATCATTGTTGAGGGTTGGAACCCCTATACCTCTTCCCTACGTGATCCCTATGAGCAGAGGAGTTAGTAAGGGATGAGCACCCCTCAAAAATGTCATTTGGCTTCTATTCTAGAAAATTTGCACTAACTTGAAGAAGAATTCGGCTGGCCACTTCCTTGTTCGGTTGACTCATTTTGTGTCTAGCCAAATGCCCCTTTCCAAGAACAGAGCAAGCAGTTTCTGAGCAGTGCTCTCTTGGATGGTTCTAGAACTCCTAGCTGATTTATTTAGTATTATTTGTTAGATTTAGCAATAGTTTTTCTAAATCAATTCATCTCTGTATTAATTTCTCCTCCCTCTCTTTCTCTTATTATTTGTTCAATGTTGTAATAATCTCTCTCTCTCTCTCTCTCTCTCTCTCTCTCCTCCTTTCTTATTTGAATTATTGTAATAACTTTTAACCCACGTCTTTCTAACCCTTTTATTTACATTCTTTACAACATCACGTTTTATTGATCATACATGTATATTGCATTCATTTTTTTTATGTATCTGGGTCCAGTTCATTCACGTTTGTGAAATTGTTATTTTTCAAGATGAGTATGTGTGTTGCCCTTAAGATGATATCCATGTCATGTGTTAGCATCCAGACTCTCAAGCGCATGTCGTGTATGTATTGCATTAGTCATTTGTATATAGGATCATGCATATATGTATATATCTATACATTTTTTAGGACTCACCTCGGAGTACTAGGTAAGAAATTTTTGGTTTAGCATATTGCATGTACATGTTCCTTATTAAATTTGTTGCCATATCATGAGGCTAAGTGCTTAGATGAGATATATACTTGAATGCCAGTGGATGGAGGTTGTGTTGCTAGTATTGGAGTGTAATTGATTTGTATGTTTTTGGGTTTGTACAAAAAGGCTTTTAAAAAATGCATGAAATCTAAGCATAATCAAAATCAATGACATAGTCTATATTTGATTGCCTCAGATAATGATGATAGCTTTATTAATAACCGGAATATGAATATATATTGATTATAAATACCACATCATGACTTAGTAGAGGCCGATGTTTTGATCGAGCGTGAGAGAGGTGCTCAATTAATGACCTTTCCCTCTCATACCTAAGTTCCCCGAGCCGAGACACTTTGGTTATGATGGACAATGGCCTTTCGCACGAGTCACGGGTTTTCTAATTTCTCCAAAAGACTAGGTGGTGAATCGGAAATCTGGTAATATAGTCCATTCTTGGCAAATGCTTTGCAATAAAATGGATTTTCTCTAAAAATTGATGGATTTGGACTCTCATTTTCTATTTCACATTGCACTAGTGATATCAGATCAGAAATTGGGAGTTTGAACTGTTGGGTGCGCTTGGTAACCACAAAGGCATCCCAGAGTGGCCCAAACCACAAGGGGGGTAAAGTAAAATTTGCCCATAGGTAAAGTTCCTAGAATTTCAAAATCTAAGAGAATAAGGGAATATTTTACTTTAAAAGACAATAATAACTTTGCAACCCTAAACCTTCTTTTTTAAAGCTGTTTCTTTTCAAAGACGTTCTATTTCCATTTTTTTTTTCTAACTCTTTCTCTTTGACGATGTTTTGTTTACGTTGTCTCTGTGTATGTGTGTGTATGTGTATTTCTTTCTCTTTTCAACGCTTTAGATCCAAAAGTTTGTTATCAGCTCTATCCGCCATCACCACCACTATCACAATTACCATGATCAATCATAGTATCGTTTGCTACTGCTAATGTTACCATCCACCACCACCATCACCATCACCATCTACTATCATCATTATTGATCATAGCCACCATCTGTTACCACCATCGTCACCATCTCTCAACTATCATTTTATTCATATCTCCATCACGTTTATTTCTGACAATAAAGTTCCTCACATAATCTCCTTTGATTAATGTATGTTTATCTCTTCTTGTTTTTTTTTTCTCCTCTCATTCTTCTCTTTCTCTCTCTGTTATCTCTCTTTCATTTTTCTCTACTCCCTTTATATTGCACAATAAAAGTTCACCGTCTTAGAGAAATTTCACTAAGACAGAAGGTGAAAATGTACTTAAAATTCATCGTTTTAGAACACTCAATTTGATTTTTTATGTATAAATTTGAAATTAAGGGCTTAATTTTTGTAATTGATTCTCAAATTTTTAATTTTTAATTTTTAATTTTTTGATGGAAATTTCTCTGCGTTTGGACAGTGAAATTTTCAATGTGCAAAAGTTAGTAAAATTTTACTATTTCACTAACATTCTATGACGACCCCAACATGCATATCATTATTGTATTTATGTTATTATGTGAATTTGAATGCTTATGTCCCTAATTTTTGTTTATATCTATTTGATTATGGAATATCTGTTAGGATATCTGATTCAAATTAGAAATTGAAGACCTAAATGAATTCAGAAACAGAAATTGATAAGTTTAATAGACTAATTAGAGTATTTAAAACTTTTTGAGAAGTTTAATTAAAATTTGATTCAGATTAAAAATAATTAGAAATAATCAATTAGAATTGAGTGAAATTAATTAGCCTTAAGCTTACTTAATTAACTTAAGCTAATCTAACCCATATATATATATATATATATTATGTATTATAAGTGAGATTTGATCTCATTCTTCATTATCTTGGCTAAGATTTAGAGAGAGAAGGAGAGCAAACTCTAGAGAGAGAGAGAGAGAGAGAGAGAGGAAGAATTGTGTAGAGAAGAAGAGTAATTGAGGGAAATTAACTTATAGAACTTCAAATTCAAGCTCTAGGTATGTTTCTAACCTCTAAATCTTGAATTTAATCCAACTAAGAAGTGTATTCAAGATGATAATTAAGATTATGTAAGGGAAATTGTAGAATTAACTTGAAGATGGTAGAAATTGGTTTAATATGGACATACATGCATTAATTCATCATTTTTTAGTTTGATTTTCAAAACCCTCACCTACATGAAGTTTATACTTCTTGTTTTTAAGAATTCTTTTAAAAATTACACTTATTACTTCAGGTGTAGACATTTTGAAAGGAAAGAGTTGAATTCTTTACATGCATGGCTAAATTGTGAAGTTTTGAGTTTGGTTTTATGAATTGAAAGAGATTTTGGGTCAAAGACTTGTAATTGAACAAGTATTCTTCATTTAGAAAGTGTTTTCATGTCACGACCCAAACCCGCCCCTAAAAATTTGGTCCACGACCGGCCTGTACATAGGCCTCAAAACAGAATTTTAAAATAATATTTAACCATATATGAGGCCTTAGGCGGAAAGAATAACAATAAAAGACAACATCCATTGAGCTTGTACATACATGATGGCTTAATTGGATTTAAGTATTTAATTACATTCCAAATATACCTATACAATCACAGATTTTATATAGATCTTACACACTCTTACATAAGACTTAATAATTTATAAGAGTCCCAACAATAAATTAAGGCCTCCATGTGGAGACATACCCCAGGTGACTTGGCAGACAAGCGAACCTCAGTACAACTCTAGTGTCAATTCCCGATGGCTCACCTACAGAAATATACATAAAACAGAATGAGCAAGGCTTAATGAATAATAGCAACTTAAGAAGGTTAATTGAATAAGCAAAACCTTGGATAAAATAAATAGACAGATACCACCATATACAGGTCTTATCTATAACTATATTTCAATACGATCTCAGGTTCACATATAATACAGAACGGCCTCGGGCCCATATATAATACAGAACGGCTTTACGCCCAGTAATATACAGAACGACCATAGGCCCAGTCTTTAAACAGAATGGCTTTAAGCCCAGTAATATACAGAACGACCATAGGTCCAGTCTTTAAACAAAATGGCTTTAAGCCCTTGAACAGAGTGGTATTGAGCCCTTAAACAGAGTGGCATTAAGCCCAGAATGCAGAACGGCCTCAGCCTTGTTCATGCATGTATGAACCCAAGAGGTGTCTCGTACGGATTCTAGAGGTGACTCACACTGTAGCACTTAGTTTCGTACAACACTTTGTTTCATATCAGAAAATACAGATTGGCCTCAGGCCTAACAGATCACACAGAATGGCCTCTGGCCTAACAGATCATACAGAATGGCCATAGGCCCAGATTGGCTTTAAGCCCAGTTCATGTATGTATGGACTCAAGAGGTGTCTCGCACGGATTCTAGAGGTGCCTCGCATTGCAACACTTAGTTCCGTACAGCACTTTGTACCATACCAGAAATCATTAGGTCTTAAAGACTGAACAATCCATATCATGTCATAACATAGCATAACCGGAACGGATAAACATAAACAGAATAATCTTAGCTTCCTAAGAGTACCATTATACAATAGTGCACATAAGTTTCTCATGGTTTAGTTACAGATTAACACAGTTGTCTCGCGTATAACAGAATAAGAATAGTAACTATTATAGAGAGCATAATGTTAAACCTTTGCATTCATATCGTAGGTTCTGAACGACCTCGGGTCCATATGTAACACAACAGAATTATTTCAGATTCATACGGATACACATAGCTTTTCCAATTATTCTGATTCTTCGGAGATATCCATACTCGATGACTTATAACTGAACGGCCTCAGGCCCATTAGTAGCAAAACGGTATGCTCTCATACTTACACTGAAACCGTTATTCAAGAATGAACAGAAGTTCCCTTTATTCATTAAGAAACGACGTAATTTACTTACGAAGAATAGAATGTTAATATTAACTATTAATCAGAACGATACAGAGGTATACACATTTGTTTAATCGTTCATATACATTAACATAGTTAACCTACAATTAACAGAGTGCTAATGGTAATTATTAGCTGTAAGTAAAGCATACTATGACAGTACTAATACTCACAATGATCAGCTCCCGGTAGTACTGGGATGATGTCCTCGTCTCGACCTACAAGTATAGTGTACAACACATAATATGAGATTATACTTGATCCTTTACTATTCTCTTTGATCATTCAATCACTTAGCCATGGTGGTACCAAGCTCATTATTCTTTAATAAGTTATTATCAATGTCTCAGAAAACAGGAGAAATCGATGGGAAATGGTTTAGGTGAAGAAATGGTACAAAACTGGTTGACAGAAAGTGAACAGTCGTCACTAATTTTGGCATAACTATTTCTGTATTTAGAATTTGAGAGTGAGATTACCACCATTGGAAACTAGACTTCTGGGGCTAGATTTTAGGCTCAAGAATCACTCAAAACAGAGTCCGGATGGAAAAGATATGCTTGTTCAAAGTTGACTGGACAGAGCTATCTCCGCACGTGCGGGGAAATAGTGCCGCACGTGCGGCCCTGGACAGTTTGCAGTCCGAAAATGGCTGAAAAATTGAGACTTCTCATTTTCAAAATCAAACCTCAATTCCATGTAAATCAAAGCCCAAAACCCTTTAATACATAACAAATTTCATATTATTAATCTCCATCAAACATCATAACCTCAAACTATTACTCAATTTCCAAGCACAAGAACATAATATAGCCATAGTTGGGGTTCAAAGCTCACATCTTCTATATCAATCCTTGATTTCATGTAATTGATGCTTTAAACATAAGGATTCAAGATAGGTAATCATACCTTAGTTCAATCTTTGTCTTCCTTTTAATTCTCCTCCATTTCCTCAAGCCTCCATGGTTGATCTCCCTTCTCTTTCTTCAATTCCCTTCAAACCCCCATGATTGTTAAGCTTTTCTTCAAGAATCTTGGTCTCTCTTCTCTTTTCTCCCTCACGGTTCTCTTCTCTCTCTTTTAGATATTTTGGCTCCCAAAAGATGAGACCAATCACTCAAAAACATGTCTATATATCCAAATAAACACACACACATGACTTAACACAATAGGGAGAGCCAAACGTGGCCTTACGAATCGTGCAAAATTAAATTTCAATTAAAGTTCTCAGGTGACTCTAAAAATTACGCTGATCATAAATATGTCTCGTGCTCCGATTTCTGAAGCCTCTAGGGCCTTCAATTTGCAGTATAAAGTTAACCACCCAAACGTGCATTAACGAATCAGACAAATTAGATTTCCAATTAATTTTCCCAAATAGTTCTAAAAATTCCCATTAACATACCCAAGTACTCAATTTTGATTTCTGAACCCATAAAGGTCAGTAATTTCAATTTTAAATCCGTAACTCAACAGCTAATGATTTCTTATACGCATTTTGGGGTCATTACATTTCATATGTTAGTACTAGCCATGAAAGTTCTTGGACTTTAAACATGTGTTTTGAAAGCTCAAAATTCTGTTTTGAAAACCCAGATTTCAAACTCATCGCTCGAGTGGTGACCACTCAAGCGCACTTCATAGGCATCCAGTATTTTTGCAAAGACATTGCACATTGCTCAAGTGATCAAGAGTTTGCTCTAGCGAACTTAGTTTTCAATGTACTTGGCTTGAACGACCATCAAGCCTAGATTTCGAGCATCCAATACTTTTGCAGACTAACCAGACTGTTCAAGCAACCAAAGGATCGCTTGAGCGAACACTCTGTTTTCAGTAACTTCAAAAATACACTTTCATGTGCATGCCTTCACTTCCATATTCTTTTAGGCATTCTTAGGCATTGATTGGACTATATTAAAGAAGGAATAAGCTAGAAACATATTTAAAGAATTGAATTAAGATAGAATGCTTGTTTGAATGTTGTGTTTCAATGTGTATTTGTTATGTGTTTTGTCTAGGTTGGTCATCTGAGGCCTAGCTTTTATTCAAGCCCACTGTGAGTAACATCTCTATAAATCTATGTTTAAAATGTATTTTGAATTGTT
This sequence comes from Camellia sinensis, assembly GCF_004153795.1. Taxonomy (NCBI): domain Eukaryota; kingdom Viridiplantae; phylum Streptophyta; class Magnoliopsida; order Ericales; family Theaceae; genus Camellia; species Camellia sinensis. Next base: position 1,430,339 of record NW_021026119.1, read on the forward strand.
CAAGAATCATGTTTTGAAATCTTATTTTATACCTATGAATGAATGACCTTTTTGAAAATGTATTCGTGGCATCCTTTAGTGAGGCCCTTGCCTAGGGACAAAATACCATGGCTCATGAATTAATTGAAACACAGAGATCTCTGATGTTTGACCCGTTGTGGTCCCATTGAATTGACCTTAATGGTCCCATTTGTTTCGGCATATCGAATTATTATTACTCTATTGGATGTTACCACGTATAATGGTTTGAATGGATATTGTTAACACAAAGGATTGATATAATTGAATATATGAATTGTTTGGAAATTGAAAGATATGTTTTATGAGATGCTAGATTTCATTCCTCAACCCTTTATATTGATGTTACTCATTAAGTTTAAGCTCATCCCTTTCCTTATATATATATGTAGGTGAGTACATGGATCGTCAACTTTAGAGTTGCTTTCGAGAGTCCATCCTTTTAAGAAGCCGTTAGTCAAGTGCCTTTGTGTTGGGGCGTTACTTGGTCTCTAGTGGAGACAAACTTTTGTCAAACCCTTTTGTTTAGTCCTTTGTGTTGTTTATAAGTGGAACATGTATGTATGTATTTATGTTTAAAAGTTGAAGTTTAAGTTTAATGTGAATATTATTATGGAATGATGAATGAGTTTTATGTTTCCTATGAAGTTTATCATGTAAGTATAGCTCAACGGACTCGATTTATTATTGATAATTGTTTCCGCTAAGCCCCGTTAATGATAATCAATTTTGTAATTGTTATTGAGGCTATAAGTAATCTATGATTATTAGCCGGTCATGACGTAGACCTCTAGGAAGGGGTTCGGATTGTGGTACTTTCCCAGTAAAATTATATATTTTTTGAAGGATTTTACATTGTTCATGAATCTTATTTTATAAATCTTGATGAGATGATTATAAAAATATAAATTTGGTAAAAAATAGAAATATAAATAAAAAAGTTATTAAATTTAAAATTTTAATTCACTTCACTAGTATTGAAAATTTTATTGTCCTTATTCTTCTACAAACTTAGAATGAGGAGCTAAAAAAAATTTCCCAAGCTTTTATATAATTTTCCCATAAAAAATGAATTTGATTTATACTGTAAATATTTTTTAAACTTAAAATATTATTATAAGTTATTTTTGTTATTGTTGAGTGTCTCACTTAAATTAAAACATCTCAATTTTGTTTGGTTTTTTAATGATCAAACACATCCCTAGGGACCTCTAATACGAATAACAATTTCTAAAGATTCTCCATTGATGTATTGGAGGAAAACTAGCTTTGACCTTGAAGACATTAGGTCACCCACCCTATCAAAGAAAATAAAATATTATTGGTCCGCACATACTCTTTTTAAAAAATGAATAGTCAAAAGATAAAGACACTAATGATTATAGTGTCTTTTGGCAACAGATAAAAAAGTTAATTTTTTTAATTTTTTAATTTTTTTAATTAAAAAAATTAACTTTTTAATCTAAGATAATTCAATTTTTTGCGTAAAAAATTATTAAAAAAATCAAAAAATTAAAAAATTAATTTTTTACCAACTTCTTAAAACACCACTATGTAAACTTTTGGTTTTTATATTAAATTTGTGAATTATAAAAAGTAAATAAAAATTATTATTTCTTTCTCTATAAATTTAAATTCAAACGCATGAACACTTTTACCCATTAAAATCAAATAGTAAGGAGCTATTAGCCTGACAAACGTATACGAGTTTAATTCTATTAAGAGAGTTGTTATGTAGGCATAGGTATGTAGTATGCATTTAACATAATTATAACATCTAATAATAAATACTATAATATGTTTTAATTTTTCTCATTAAACTAGTTTAATATTTTTTTATCACAAATTGTTCACATATTTTCACTATATTGTTCATAACATAATTATATGTAGACATCCCCGAACGTCCCGGAAGGGAAATCCCGTTCTGTTCATTTGGACTCACTACAGTTCGGACTCAAATTGTCACGGTCCCGTATCTAATCTCGCAGAGTGCAATACAAGGCTGATGAATCATCAAAGAGTCCAAATCCGGCAAATCGTTTTTGAAAACAGATTTCTTTGAAAGAAGTGCCAAACATGGATTGCTGTGCCAGATACAGAGTCGCCACCTAAATATTTTATTTTGGGGAATTTAGGAAAGCCTGACTCGTTTGCCTAAGGCCACGTGTCCGTCATTACCAAAGTTGCCTCGACTCGGGAATTTGGGTACGATTGGGGAAGGTCACTTCGTGAGCACCCCCGCTCGCCCGATCAAAGATCGGTCTCTACTAACCATGATATCGAGTTTTAAAAACATTATGTGCTCTTATTCCGGTTTTTAGCCCAGAATTGTTACGTGATGCGCACAGCATACAAGTATAGACTGGGTCGCCTGAATTGGAACAAAACATCTCATGTTTATTTTGAAAACGGTTTGCTACTTGCAAGTTGGCTAAAATGCAGATTTTGCCACCCTCGGGTGGGCTTAGAAAACATGGTTTTGCCACTATCTAGTGGGCTTAAAACTCACAGTCAATGCATTATTCCAATTCAGATAACCCAACATTCACCCACAGGCACTCAGGCAGGTATATCACATAAGCAAATAGCCTCACGGTAAGCATGCTATCATGGCAGTCACTCACACGCATGCAAGGATGCTACAACATAAAACTTACCGAGTACTCCAAGCCAAAACAGAAGCTGATTAGAAATCATGCATGAATCATAACTATGCTGGAATACCAAATGCAACACATGCAAAATGCAACTAAAATAGGCTCGGCTATTCTACAATAGCATGTGAAATGTTACAACTAACACGTATTCAACTCGGAATTGAAATACAATGTAGTTAGTATGATGTGCCGAACCCAGTGCATGCAAGACAGATGAATGAATGCAAACATCCGAGCATAAGTATGCTAATTGAAACATGCCCTAATCTAACCATCATAAGTTGATAAAAAAAAAGGAGAAAGACGTGGGGTTGGAAGACATACATCACACACACGCACACTTATTACAACATTGCCTCCCTCGAGGGGTCCGAATAAATAATACAGCTTGAATAAATAATTACAGTCCGAATGAATGATTAAATATTACAAAACCCTAATTAATTAACAAATTAACTAGGAAAGCAAATAAACTAGCATGCAAATTCATGGACCGCCTCAGCTCTGTTCCGAATGATGAAAGATGCATGCTCGAGTTGCCTTGCGTAGAAATCCATTGCGATGCCCCGATTCGCCTCTATTTGCAATTAATCCCAGAATGCTGTGCAAGGCTTTAGAAACTTGCTGATTTCTGATTTGCTGCAACAGAAAGCAAGAAAGGGGCATGGCAAAGTATTTTCACATATGTATGCACACCTCGATCCTCGTGCCACCAATCACGCATCTCGATGCACGATGGCCGAGGAGTCAAATTGCACGACTCGATGTGAAATAAATGCACATATAAACACAACAAGGCCTAGACTCCATCATCGTTAATCCGAAGTGTCGGTGATCGGGAATTGAGACACGTTTCGTCACTTTGAGTACAAAACGCCCCTCGTTTCCCGTGTTTGGACTAACTCCTACTCCAAACACAATGCAATATGCATGACATGCACAAATGCAACTAGCATGCAATCCTAATGCAATGTGACCTAACCATGCAAACATGCAAGGATGAGATGCAAACATGCTACTAGCATACATAATGCTATAAACTATATGGCATACACAATGCGACTAACGACCTAGCATACGCGATGCTATGGACTAAAATGGCATGTACAATGCACGTGATGTAACATGGCATACACAATGCTCTAACATGCAACCTAGCATACGCAATGCTATGGACTAAAATGACATACACAATGCACGTGATGTAACATGGCATACACAATGCTCTAACATGCAACCTAGCATACGCAATGCTATGGACTAAAATGGCATACACGATGTACGATGGACTTACACCAACATGAGTGGACCTCAGCCACACTCACATCAGTGGCCATATGATGGAAATGAGACAACCGAAACGCATACAAACATGCACGATGTAAGGAATCGATCCTAAGGCATCAAATGCTACTCTACCAAAGCATGGAAAAGGATGCAATATGGCATACAAACACACAAATTCCAGCTCTGAAACATGATACAAAATGGTCCCGAAACATGCAAACATGGCACACAATGCAAGCTAGGGGGCCCGGGTACCGAAACTAGTGAAGTGCGTTACACTAGAGGTACCCAAAGCAATGCACTAATGGAAAAACCAACCCCAAAAAGACCCTAGGCAAGTCTGAAACAGTGGGGAAATGGCCTAAAATGATGGCTCGGAATGCAACGAAATGGAGCTCATTCAATGGTCGGTAAATGAGGCATACAAGCCCGACTCTCAAACGCATTTAAAGAGTATAAAACATGACAATATGGCATTCAAACAAGCTTTGAAATATGATATATAATGGCCCCAAAACAAGGAAATACCTCATTATATGCATGTAATTGTGACGCCCCAAATTTTTTTTTTGAAACATCATAAGATTTAAATAACAATAACTTGCTAGATAAAGTTTTAACTACTAATTAGGAACTTTTAAGTTCTTACAAAGCCAAAGTCCAACGACAAAATAAAACTACAAGTTCACACACAACGTCACAACATAGTTAAATCCTAATATAGTACATTTTTAGTTAAAAATTTGTATAATTTCGTAGAAATCTCGAAAATTGTTTCCAAAATTTTCTGGATAAACTAGACATCATTATCAACAGCTTTGTAGAAGAAATCATCTCGAAATTCTGAGTATAAAATTGTCTAAAAATTCGGGTAACATGTTGGCAGATTCAAGACAGATTATTCTCAACATTGTTTCAGATTTAGTTAAAAATTTGTATAATTTCGTAGAAATCTCGAAAATTGTTTCCAAAATTTTCTGGATAAACTAGACATCATTATCAACAACTTTGTAGAAGAAATTATCTCAAAATTTTGAGTTTAAAATTGTCTAAAAATTCGGGTAACATGTTGGCAGATTCAAGACAGATTATTCTCAACATTGTTTCAGATTTAGTTAAAAATTTGTATAATTTCGTAGAAATCTCGAAAATTGTTTCCAAAATTTTCTGGATAAACTAGACATCATTATCAACAACTTTGTAGAAGAAATTATCTCAAAATTTTGAGTTTAAAATTGTCTAAAAATTCGGGTAACATGTTGGCAGATTCAAGACAGATTATTCTCAACATTGTTTCAGATTTAGTTAAAAATTTGTATAATTTCGTAGAAATCTCGAAAATTGTTTCCAAAATTTTCTGGATAAACTAGACATCATTATCAACAACTTTGTAGAAGAAATTATCTCAAAATTTTGAGTTTAAAATTGTCTAAAAATTCGGGTAACATGTTGGCAGATTCAAGACAGATTATTCTCAACATTGTTTCAGATTTAGTTAAAAATTTGTATAATTTCGTAGAAATCTCGAAAATTGTTTCCAAAATTTTCTGGATAAACTAGACATCATTATCAACAACTTTGTAGAAGAAATTATCTCAAAATTTTGAGTTTAAAATTGTCTAAAAATTCGGGTAACATGTTGGCAGATTCAAGACAGATTATTCTCAACATTGTTTCAGATTTAGTTAAAAATTTGTATAATTTCGTAGAAATCTCGAAAATTGTTTCCAAATTTTTTTGGATAAACTAGACATCATTATCAACAAATTTGTAGAAGAAATCATCTCGAAATTCTGAGTATAAAATTTTCTAAAAATTCGGTTAACATGCTGGCAGATTCAAGACAGAGTATTCTCAACACAGTTTTAGACAATGTATCAAATGTACATAATCGGAAAAATTTCAATTATATTAAAAAAAATGAGAGGGTTGAGAGGGTTTTCTTACTTAGTAATAGAGTGACAAAATGGTTGAGAATTTTGGCTTCCTTAATCTCCTACTCTTCTTCCTCTCCTATCACTAAGCTTGGTTGCTTTGGGTATTTCTCTCTTCTTCTTTTTTTTTTTTTTTTTTTCTTCTCCCGAATGCTTGCATGCACAAGGAAGGCTTGCATGCATATATATATTGAAGACATCTCTCTCTCCCTTTCATTCTTTCCATTATTTTATTTTCTCAAAATCATTCCATTCCCTTTCTCCAAGTTCTAAGAATGACTTTCTCTAATTTTCATAAGTTCTTCCCTAAATTTTATAAAGGATGGTGGGTTTGGTAGAAACTATGGGTTGTTTGCCCATGGTTTGTTTGTTTGTATTATTATTATTATTATTATTATTTTTTTTTATTTTATTTTTTTATTTTTTTTTTGTGTGGGTTTCTGAAAATTGACACACTAAGATTTTTAACTAAGGTATTTAGTAAGAATAGTTATTATATTGAATCATAATTAAAATAATTTATAAACAACAAATATTGAACACCCACAAAATTATTATTCTTAATAATGTCTTGTTAGTGATTGAATTGAGTCAATTTAAAACTAACTTTTACACTAATGTATAATTCAGATAGACTGTAGACAAAATTAATTAATAAATTAATTAATTAATTTTCTTTAAAGAATAATTAAAAGATGGGTTTTCACAGTAATGGACCCCGAAACTCAAAGCTAAGCATGGGTATTGAACTACAAGCATGCAAAACAAACATCATTCGACCACAAGACCCAAAAACAGAGTTAGGGCAGTCCAAAATATGCACAAGATCAGTTTAAGGAATGGCTAAAAAGAGCTAAAATTATGAGTCAACAAAGCATGCAAAGAAAGCTAGTGAACCATGATTTACACTATAGCTATATGAAGCACACGAGGGCTCACCAAACCAGCCAAAAAAAGAAGTATTCCATGCTAAAATATACCCAAATAAGTACTGAAACTCAGTCAATGCATGTTAGAATAAGGTGCTCCTTTGAGAGGCCAACAAAAGGATTGTTCAACACATACAAGATAGAATGCAACATGGCAAAACCACCTCTGGAAATCAGTTATGAGGGTCCTAAAACTCACCAAAAAGGCCCTAAAATGGGTCAATGAAGCATGCAAATGAAAGTCCCTTTGAAAGGTCTTGGATGGGATTGCTCTACACATGCAAAATAGACACTTCATATGGCCAAAAGGGCTCCAAAAAGAGCTAAGGCAAACCTTAAAACTCACCAAATAGGGCCTGAAATGTGACTTCACAACATGCAAGTAGGGGCCCCTTTGGAAGGCCAAAAGGGCCAACAATCAAGACAAGGAGAGAGGGGGTCACCCCCCTCTGATTTTAGGTCTCAAAACAGTGTCCTAACCACTGAAAATCCACTGGATTTCAGTGCCTAGGAGGCCAAACAAAGCATGAAACAAAGGCCTAGATGCAAGGCTCAAAACAAGAGGCAAACAAGCATACAAGGGGGTAGATGTAGACACCCCATTTTTTACCGTCCTCAAGACTTGGACGTCACCGTTTGAACACCCGGTGATCATCCATATTTGTGTTCGTCTTGAGTTCCTGGAGGTCTCGGCTTGCGCGCCTTGCCTCAGGATCTCTCGACTAGACTGTTTAGTGTCTGGTTTTGCACCAAACACTTGTGTTTTGCCTTGGAGGGGCAGAGAATGCCTTGTGAGGCACCCCCACACATCACCGGCTATGGCCAGAGGCCACCGGCTGGTATTTTGTTGCCATCGGCAATGTATATTGCCGGTCGGCATTGTTTATTTCCGGTCGGCACTCCATTTTGTCAAAATGACAAATTTGAGCAGCCGACTACTGTTCATCTACTTTATGTAGATATTTTGTACCAGCTGTGACAGCTGGCACCGACTCTGCTTCCCTCCATACACGTGTATGGAGGGATTTCCCCCTAAGCAAGCTTGTTTTGTAAGCTTTGCAAGAGGGACTTCTATAAGAGGAGGGGTCTTCTCCTTGCTCTAGGTTAGACATTTTAGAGATAGAAAACACAGAGGAGAGCTCTGGTTTTAGGGTTAGGGTTTGATACACCTTCTATCTCTCTTTCCCCCTCTTGTGTGTGTCTAGGTGCATTTGTGTCTTACTATTGCACAAACACATAGTGTTTCACCTTCCCTTGGCTACTGAGGTTCCAAGAGGTTGTCCTTGAAGTTCTTGGGTGGTTTTGAGCTTGAAGAACTAGCTGGTCCACCATTAGTGAAGAAAGGCCACAAGGGTGAGATTTTCGTCCCTTTATCCTCCATTTTTGCATTGTATTTTTACCCATCTTCGAACTGTTTTTGTGCTTAGTGTATAATACAAAAAAGTTCTGTTTTTAGGCCCTCTAAATAGTTTGTTTACAGTGTTTTGTGTTTTGGAGGAGTTTGACCCCTCTTAGGCCTTGAAAGGCCCCATTTTGAGACATTTTGAGTGAGCTCCGGGACTTTGGTGTTTGGGCCTCCTCACCACTGAAATCTTGAGGGATTTCAGTGGTAAGGATGGTGCCTTGAAGTCCCAAGAAGGAGAGGGTCACCCCCTCTCCTTGTTGTCCTTGAAATGGACCATTTTTGGCCTCTTGAGGGAGCACCTAGCTAAGCTTCATGTTGACCATGCCTTGGCTGTTTTTTATGCTTAATATGTCATAATATACCTCTGTTTTTAATTGGTTTTGGTACACCATGCATGCTTAGCATACCTACCTTGTAATGCCATGTTTAGGCCTTAACATGCCTTAGGTTGTAAACCGTCGTTCGAGCATGTTTTAGGTCTAGTTTTGTGAAGCTTGTGTGCTTATTTTGCCATGCTAGAGGTCTGTCCATAGTTGTTTGAGTCGGCCATGGTATGCTTTATACGCCCCCTTTGCATTTTGGCTTGTTGGCCTCAAGTGTGTGAGTATGTAGCATGCACTACTTGTTTTATTCTAATGATTTGGCATCATTTATGGCATAATTTCAGTCCCTTTGACATGCTTGTATGCTTGCTTTGGACACCTCTTTGAAGCTTTGGAAGCTTGTCGTGCATGCTCCATGTGTTTGGTCATTGTGTATGCTTTTGATTTTGAGCTATTTAGATGCCATCTAGGTATCCCTTGGGTGTTGTTTAGGTTTGCACTAGACCTATTTTAAGTCCTCTTAGCCTTGTAAGGCTTGGTTGATTTAGTCTTGGTTTAAGCCTCTTGGCTTGCCTTGGGCTTTTGGCTTTGTTTGCATGCCTTGTTTGTCTTGTTTAATTGGCTTAACACCCTTTGTAACATGATTTTCAATGCTTACCTTGCATGCCATTAGTCTATGTTTATACCCTCTTGAGTGTGCTTGAGAATTGCTCTTTAATGCTTAAGTGTCGGTCCTTGTGTGCATGAATGTTTGCATGCCATTTAGCCCTCATTTCATAGCACTTTGGCCACTGTTTTTGGGCCTAATTAGAGCGGCTCATATCATGCTCAAGTCTCCCCTTTGTTTGTTTGCATGTTTTCCTCGCATGCTTGCTTGCATAATCGCATGAATGCGTTGCATTGCCATGTCGCATCCTTAGCTCACATGCCTAGGATTGCATTTCACTTGCATGCATGCTTGGCCTCTTGAAATGTTTGTGATAGAGGTTGAATCTCTTTGGTTTGTTGGTTTGCATTACATTTGACATCAAAGTGTGCACACTTGGTCGCTTGGGCCATCACGCATGGAAATGCGCGATTATTTAAAGAAGACAATTTATTAATTCATTCATCAGAGTATTACAAAATAAAGCATTACATGTATCATATTCACATCCTTTCATTATCAACAAACAAATGAGACTCAAGCTCAAATCAAAACACTTCATACTTCCAGATTGATACACATTTTAGTGCTGTATCAATAAAACACTTCTATAAATAAGCACACATAAAAGTGATGCTAATGGAGTCCATCCCCTATCTCTACCGACCGGCAATCCTCCCTCGGCCGATGGCTTCACCAATGGCCGGTGACCACATGCCACTGCCGGTGGCAATCCCACTCAGCCGGTGGTGTCCCCCAAGGTCCAAGGAAGCAGTTCTGAGGTTTTGGCAGCCTCCAGAGGAGTAAAGAAAGGAAAACAGAGGCAGCCTAGGCATGGAGGTGCACTTCCGAGCAGGACCGAGCGTGCACTGCATCGAGCTCTCTTCCCGACGCGGTTTACTGTTTTTCATAGCTTAGTTAGTTTGTTAACTAATTAGGTAATTTGTAGTAATTAATTAGCTCGCGAGTTAGTTAATTTGTAATATTTATTCGGTCCCTCCGAGCGAGGGCAAATCTGTAACAAGTGTGGGTGCGTGTGTGTGCATGTCTTCCAATCCCCACTTCTTTCTTCCCTTTTCTTACCTGCTTTGATGGTTAGTAATAGGACATGTTTAAAATTATACCTTATGCTATGCATACGTGCATCCATACATTTGTCTTGCATGCACCGGGCTCGGTACATCATACAAACTACA
>NW_021026119.1:1441751-1452199 GCF_004153795.1 Camellia sinensis
GTTGTAGACTGTAGTTGACTGTAAACATACATACAACTGATATCTGCTTGAGACTGACACATGCACACACACTGCACTAGCCCTGAATCACTCAAACACACTGCACTCACTGTATTTCACTACATACATACTGGCACCCAGTATTTGTCTGAATCTGGATCCATAGTGACCATTCCAAACTAGGACAGGTTGCTTACCCGATGTTAGGTTGTTTGAAAACTGCTGCGTGCATAGCAAAACCCTAGCTCCTGACAAAATAGGACAGGGAAACCCTACCCCAACATAGGGGTGTTTTGGCTCTCTTTACTTGCTATGTGCTTTTAGAGTGTATCTCTACAGGAACGTACATACCAGTTTGCAAGTTTGAGTATCGGGCCCGAGGGCACCAGTATCAGTATTGTTGAGAATCAGTTATATCTGTGGGTATCAGTTCAGTTTTGGGGACAGTGATTCTGGGGAACAGTGGTCAGTAGTAGAGTGCAGTTGTTCGGCTACACCTGTATATGATCCGTTTGGGCTGAAATGCTGCTTGTTTTCCCTTTCAGTTCAGAGAGTTCAGAGAATTGGAACAGAATAGCTAGCGTTCCCCTTTACTGAAGCAGGGCCTATGACGACGCAGAATTCAGAAGAGATCGTGGTTATGACAGCTGCGTTAGATCAAGGGATCACTCTGCAGAGTGAGACCAACATTGACATGTCACATCCACCCAGGTCGCCTGTTGTGCACCCGGTCGGGACCCAGCTATATTAGGCTCGCGAGCCTACTACATTTGAACTTATGGAGATGATAGGTGATCTCCAGAGGTCTGTGGCGGATCTCGTCTACGGAATGTCAGCTTCACCTCCAGCCGCACCGTATGCCGGGAGTTTTGTACCCCAGGAGCCCCCGTTGTTGGGGCGCATTGTGATTGAGCTTAGCCAACCGGAGATGGCCTCCAGCTATGGTAATGACATATCAGCATCAACCCAAACCCTCGATCAGGCTGAGGCCAGAGGAAAAGACAAAGTGAAGGCAGATGCCGATCCTATTGAACAACTGCTGCGGGCAGTCGAGGCTTTGAAAGCCGGGGGGATGAACAAGCAACAGATATCCGCAGTTGTGGCAAAAACTGTGGAGGATGCTTTCCCCACTCCACCTGAGGGTAGTTCGAGTCAGTCAGAAAATCGGGACAGGCCCCGTCATGCCAGAACAATTCCTCCTATTCCCAGCCCTGCACCGGGAAAGGATCAGAAAGATAAGGTGGCGCCTGCCGACCCTTTTGCTTGTGCGTCTAGTAAGAACGCTCAGACTTCAAAATACCTGCCCCGAGGGCGCAGGGTCTTTCATGCTCTCTACATGCCTCTGTCTAAGGCACTTCAGATCCTTGCCGAGAGGGGACACCTTAAACCCTTGGAGCCTCGGTCTCTCCCGAAGAATCTCCCTGCCACGCATGATGCTGCCCAGTACTGCGCGTACCACCAGCAGACAGGCTATGCAACCGACAATTGTTTCCGCCTCCGTCATGAGGTGCAAGATTTGATCGACAACGAGGTTATCCTCCCGCCCACCTCAGCCAAGTCTGTTACCACCCAGTTATTGGATTTTGAGGACACAGATACTGCAAGTATGTAGTTAGAAGGTGAACCACCTGCGGGCGGCATTCGGTATATTTTTGGATGTGGCGTCTGGCACGCATTTTTGAGTGTCGGTGAACCCGAGTTTTGTAAATTTTGGCTTGGGTATCGAGTCAGTCTTTTGTTTTGAGTCTGTCTCTCTGTCTTGAGTCAGTCTTTTTGCTTAAGGGTCTGTCTTGTTGTATCGAGTCAGTCCCCTTTTGTATAGAATACCAGGTGATTTCGGGGTTGTTACCTCGAACACCGTTTTGTCTTGTAATTACCCGTTTTTGTTTTTGAGTCTGTTTCTGCCGAGGGGCCAGTTATACCAACAAATTTGAATGAAATAGCTGTAGCTATCTCATTTTCATGCTTGCCTCCAGTGTAAGTTAGTTGTGCCAGAGGACTTGAATGGGCTGACAGTACATCTCGCCTGCTCTCCTGCGCACCAAACTCATTGAATTAGCCTAAGTTTTTAAAAAAAAAACCCCTTTTGAACACTGCGGTGATAAAAACGAAGAGGAAGGAATTCCTCTGGTTTTGCAAAACTTTGATCATTTTGAGAGAAAGAGAAGCATGCTGAGCCTTTTTAATGAATGAAACCATGCTTGTCAGCGTAAGTACTGGGAAGGACCCTAGCTTGATCCAGATTGGTTCCACACTATCTTCGGCGCGAGCGGTTTGTCGCTTTCTTAAAAACTTTCAAAAACGAATGTTTTGCGCGGCCCTGTGAAGCCTTGTGTGGAATCGCTCTTGAGATTGTGCAGCCTAGGATCGCTCTCGGCCTCAAGATTCGACTTGTTTGTTTTGAACCTCGAACTCATCCGAAACATTCAACGGCCAACTGTCGGAGGAGGCCCGCGTGGCCAGTTCTGAAGCAGCCCTCGAGCAAGAGGCACCAAAGCCGAATAAGAAGGACTAGATCTCGCCGGAAGGAGCTTGTGGAGCAACCGGGATGGATTCTTCTACAAATCATTGCAACAGCCGTTCTCCTAGATATAGAGAGGCTTCAACTTCAAAAACCATTTGGCATGGACTTGTTACGCTTTTACCCTTTGAGAGGCTCGCTGGGCCGAAAACCCGGAAGGGCGACCCAGGCAAAAGTTAGAGCAAGAGAAAAATACAAAAAAGCAAAAAATACAAAAAAAAGAAAAGAAAAGAAAAGAAAAAAAAAATACAAAAAAAAGAAAAGAAAAGAAAAAAAAATGCAAAAAAAAAGAAAGAAAAAGAAATGAACAGAAAAGGAAAATGAAAAGAAGCTCGCAAGGTCGAAAACCCACATCGGGCGCCTTGGCAAAAGTTAGAGCCTGAAAAGTGAAGGTTAAAATACCCGAGTGTTCGTCCTGAAGTCCAGCCCCCAACGCTTTCATAGCATCTCAGTCCATACAATGGTTTCGATTTCATCCCAAAGTCTAGTCGCCAACGCCTTCCAAGGTGATTATGTCCATATATCTGTTATAACCGTCTTCGTCATCTCTGTGTCCAAGAGTTCGACCATCACCGATGAAGACTGTTCGCGAACTGCTGCGGCACCATCCAAACAAGGGGCAACTTTCCGTTGCCACGAGTCGTCGTGAGCCGCCATTCAAACCAGGGACAACTTTCCGTTGCCGTGCGGCGTTCTTCAAGCCAAGGGCAATTTTCCATTGCCTCCGATCCGAGGTTGCGCATCTCAAAGAGTAAGTTCCATGCTCGTTGAGCATCAGCCGTTTGCGAAAATGGTTTTTGAAAATTTTTACTGAGGTTGACTGTTTTCTCGAAAACTATCCCATTTTCCAAAACTGGACCATTTTCTTGAACCCAAAAAGGAAAATTTTCAGTACTTACAGCCTGACTTGCATGGCTTTCAAATCAAAAATCGAACAAGTACGTTAATCCGAATCTCATCTTGATCGAAACTATTTTAGTTGAAAACCAAAACCAAAAAAATGGTCAAAATGATGAACTAGGGGCACAGTTGAGTCAGGCGTTCTGTCTTTCCCCTGTCGTCAACGTACTTGCCAGGAGGGCACTCTACCCACCAGAAGAAATAGCTGTGAGCTAATGGCATTGGGCGTGAACCCGCAACTTCCTATTCATCCATTAATCACCTTGGGGAGGGACGAAAAATGAGAGAATAAAGAATAGAGAGGTGTAAGTTGAGAGAGAAAAAGCGAGCCGAAGGGTTTTGAGAGAAAAATCGAGCTTGAGTGCCAGAGTGATGTGAGAATCACAAATGAGAAAAGGGTGGGAAACAATACCCAGAGAAACTGGCTCCTCGTGATTCGAGGTCCCCCGTCTTCATTGACACGTCTGTACGTCGTGTCTTTTGTTTTGTTTACCCCAACCTTTGTTTTAGGACTTTTCTGAGCGTATCTCGTTGTGTTTAGGTCGTGTACCCCTTTTGTTGAGTCCTCCCCGCTGTATCCAGTTGTAGGCTCGATACCCCGGTTAAGAAAACCCCTTTTTCGAAAGTTAATCGTTTATGCTCGGAATGCCGTGCCATTCTCTACATTTGGGCGAACCGAAAGAAGGAAAGGAAAATTTGGGGCATCCGAGCATGTTTCAACTCTAGCCGGTTTCACCTTTGAAGGCCATCTTGTCGGATTGGGCTATTTTGTTTAAAGTTTTCCATGTGCAGAATAAACCAAGTGTTGGGTTATGGGCTGTATACAGATTAATCCTCAGCAGAGTATGGGTCGTGTGATCAGGTTAAGCAGTGGTTTGTATGGGTTGCTTTGCTGTTACTTGATTTGGTTATCTTGTTATTAATGCAAGTGTTCAACATTCAGACCACAGATCAATTCCATTTACATTGAGGTGTAATATGATGAAATGCGATGCAATACATGAGATATGTAAATGTAACGCTTTTTAAGGAAAAAGTTCGTTTCATTTCATAATCTTTTAAGTACAACATTTTGAGGAAAACAAAAATCTGCCTGCGGTAGTACAAGGTAATCTATCTACCAGCGAAGAAAGAAAAAGAAAGAGAAAACAAAGGAAAAAGTACAAAAAAGGAAGAAAAACAGCAATCTGGGTCATCCTCAGTAGTCTCGAGCCCGGGGGTCTGCCCTTGCCCTCTTCCTGGACGAAGGTCCAGGAACATCATTAGCGTCGCCGTCTGAGCCAGAGTCTGAGTCATCTCCAGCCTCCTCAGATGACCCGGCCTCTGCCTCTGCCTCGGACTCATCATCGTCGTCATCATCATCATCAGGGGTCGGCGCCCGAGAACTACTCCCGACGTGAGTACGCCCTCCCCTGGTACGGGGACGTGTAGTGTCTCCACGCCCTCCCTAAGCAGGAAAAGAAGGCCCAGTTGGAGCGTCGCCCATCGGAGGGATCTGGAAGGGAGGTTGAAAATCACAAAAGGGCAAATACATCAAAATACTATGAGCAGTGTATCAGTGCAGAATGCAGTGTATGAGTACAGTGTCAGAATACTGTGAGCAGTTTATCAGTGCAGAATACAGTGTATGAGTACAGTGTGTGAATGCCGTGAGCAGTTTATCAGTATAGAATGCAGTGTATGAGTACAGCGTGTGAATACCGTGAACAGTGTATCGGAGCAGAGTATAGTGCAGAATGCAGTGTATGTAGTGTATTAGATGCTGTGAGGTCAGTGTGCCAGGTGTTGTGCCATGCATCAGATTACGTGAAGCAGTGTATGAATGGTTTGAGGCCAGTGTCAGAAGAACATACCGGAATACTGTACAGGGCCAGGAGGTCAAAGGTCCGCTGCAGCATCCCCATCATGGAGGCGTTCAACTCCACGGACTGCCGGGTGTACCCGGAGGACGCCTGCAAGAATATAAGGTACATCAGTGTGCTGCGGAATATCAGATAAACTGAAATGAAATGCTAGATGCAAGATGCAGAATGAAGTAGTACATACCGGAGGCAAGTCGAGGATGCCGGCTAACTCATGACCAGCCGGGGGAGGAGCAAAAGGGATCTGGTAGATCGCCCCGTTCTGTCCTCTATATGATAGTGCAGTGGGCAGGGCGGGCCAGCCAATCTCTCGTCCCCCCCGAGCTCCGCTCCTGCCATGCCCTCGAGCCCTCCTCGATGTGCCCGCTCCAGTCCCAGCTCCCGCTCCAGCTGCCGGCGCCGCTGGCCTCTCTCCCTGAGCTCGGCGACCACCGCTCAAGGGTCGCATGATATAGGTCCGGACGTACTCTGCGTAGTCGCCCTCGCCTCGATGATGCTCCTCGCCCCAGCCAGTGGTGTACTCCCTCATCTCCCGGGCGGTGAATATCTCTGTATCTCTCATGTGGGAAGGAGGTGGACCCGGCACTATCTGCTCCAGCAAACCTAGGGTCTGGCGCAAGAAGCGCTCGCCCAGGTACCAAGCCCGACAGACCGGGCCCTCTAACAGAATCCGACAGTGAGAAGTCTCCTCCGAGCCCTCATAATGATCCCTCACCACAGCCGGCAATGGAGCCCAGGGCTGCCAAGTGATCTGAAAATGAAATGCAGTGTATTATCTATCGGTTGTTGAAAACATATAGTGCTAAGCAAAGCAAAAATAAACTTTAAATTTGAACATACCTCCGCTGCGGTGATGGTGTCGAAATATCGGCGGAAGAAAACGAGAGACTCCCGTGGTCTCCGTACACATCGTACGTCGAAGCGATGGGAGAAG
The DNA here is from genome assembly GCF_004153795.1 of Camellia sinensis. Classification (NCBI taxonomy): domain Eukaryota; kingdom Viridiplantae; phylum Streptophyta; class Magnoliopsida; order Ericales; family Theaceae; genus Camellia; species Camellia sinensis. Next base: position 1,447,969 of record NW_021026119.1, read on the forward strand.
GGGACGCCGAGCGGGATCTCCTCAACGGGCACTGGGGCAAGCCTAGGAAAGTAGGCGTACACCCACAACTGTAGAACAGATGTCAGTATGGCTATCATATAAGGCAGAATACAGAATAAAGCAAAATAGCAGAACCGTGTGTGGTGCAGTGTATTGTGCAGAGTGTATAGTGTGTGCAGTGTGCAGTCAGTGTAAAGTAGAGTATATGTGTGCCAAGTGTGCAGTATACAGTCAGTGTGGGGCGGTGTACAGAATATGTGCAGTGTGCAGAATACAGAAAGCAGAAAATAGAAATGTAAAAAAGGGAAAAAGACATACCTCCCAGGCTCGCCAGTAGCCACCAAGGAGCTGTCCGCTGAGGCGGGAAGAGGAGCTCATATAACCATACAAAGTGGCCAGAGCGGCGCCACCCCAGTCGTAATGGCGGATCTGCCTGACGTCTACCAGCGCGCTTAGCAGGCATAAGGGCACGGTGTTCGCCCGATCGGTGAAGAGAGTCGTCCCGAAGAGGAACATGATGAAGCCCCGAGCATACTAGTCCACCTCCTCTGGAGACATCTGCGCCTCCTCTGCTAAAGCCGGCTGGACCCGAAAATGGCTCTCAAACCACGAATACCGGACAAACCCCGCTCGAGCGAGGGGAGGCTGAGTGCCGAGTAGGTACAGCTGGGCAGCGTCTCACTCGTCCATATCCGTGTCAAAAGGGATTGGATCACCCCCTACCCCAATGCCAGTAAGCATCGAGAAGTCGTAAGGGGTCATCGTCATATCCCCTGCGACGGAGAAATGGAAGGAATCGGTGGTATCCCACCACCTCTCCGCCAGAGCAGCGAGCAAGGGCCTGCAGGTAGTCAGCCGAGAGAGCCCCCTGTAGAAGATGCCAAAGCCGGCCTCGTCGACAATATCGCGGACCGCATCTGGTAGCTCGAGGTACCAGTCCCGGGCGCCGGTGTTCCCATACCCGCGAATGGTATGGGAATCTCCCTGTAATAAAAAACAACAATTGCAAGGCAATATTCAAAATGCAATTCTAAAAAGCATATAGGTATACAGCATGTGTGCATGTCTTCGGATTCAAACAGATACCGGGTGCCAGTGTGCTTACAGTGAACTATGACGTGTGATGCGTCAGTGTGTTCGAATAGTTCAGTGCAAATGTGGCATGCGTGCATGTTCTCAGACTCAAGCCAATACCGGGTACCAGTGTGTATGCAGTGAAATACAGTGTGCGCCGTGTGTTCGAGTGATTCGGGGTCAGTGCAGTGTGTGTGCATGTGTCAGTCTCTAACAGATATCAGTTGCACGTATGTCTACGATCAACTACAGTATGCAGCATATCAGGATTAAGCAGTTAAAGAGCATAACCAGCTACGGCAGTTTTGCATCCTACATTGCAGAAAGTAAAGCAGAGAAAGAAAGTTACCTCGGAAGCGCCGAAGGACAGGTAGGAGGTGGGCTCACGCAGTAGTAGCTTGGGAGGCACATGCCTATCAAAGCTCTTGAACTGGCGTAGTCCATCAGGGAGCATCACGTGAACTGCGGGCCTGTAGGTCTCCAGATCGAACGGCCGGACACGGAGTGGCAGGGGCTCGACCTCGGGGTCCATCTTGAGCTCGGGAGGGGCTCCGCCCTGTGGAAGGTCATCCGCCATCTCGAAGTGGACGTGAAAATGGCCGGAAGATGAAAAACCGGGCAAGAAGCCGAAAAGCCAACAAAAAGTCAAACCCCGGGAGGGTCGGAAAAGGCCGGAAAAGTCAGAATACGGAAAAGGCACGGGTATCAAGAAAAACTCGAGGGAAACAAGCCCCGAGTGGCGAAAATCAAGAAAGAAACACCGAAATGAAGTTTTGTTCAGTTGAAAATGTCCGAAACGCGAAGGAGATCGTGAATCGAACGATGAAACGGGAGCTAGAATGCGAGAAAAGGAGAGAATCAAAGCACAAAAACACTCTAGAGAGGGAGAGAGGCGGTTTTCGACCAAAGGGAAATGAAAAAAATAGGGTTAGAAACCCTATTTTAAAACACCCGAGCCGAAATGACAGAACTGCCCCGATTCAGCAATTCTTTGCCGGTCGGCAACATTCTTTGCCGGTCGGCAAAATATTGTGCCGATGGAATTGTATTAGTGCCGATGGACGACCGGTGACTTATTTTGATGGCCGGTGGACATCCGGTGGTCTTATATAGTGATTTTGGAGCTTCCTACACCCTTGTTTGAGTCATATGTGGGGTCCAGGGCCTTTAATGCTCAAAACAGTGCAGAACAGTGCATTCCCGACGCTCAACCGGCCTCCGTTTTGACCCCGGGCCGTGTCTTCTGTGCGTGGCACTCGAATTCGTGCAAGGTGTATCCTTTCCGTATCCTTTTGACTTTTACAAAACTCAAAAGTTGCCCCATCTGCATCGCATTTCAATCGCACTGTTTTGTGCATCGCATTTCAATCGCGCGGTTTTGCGCATCTTATTGCATTTTGCATGCATTCAATCGCACTGTCTTGTGCATTTCAAATCAATTGCACTGTCTTGTGCACTCGCGTTGTCTAACGCATCGCGCTGTTGTGCGCATCTCATTGCATTTTGCATGCATTCAATCGCGCGGTTTTCCGCATCTCATCGCATACCGCATGTTTGTAATCAATTTCATTACTTGCGTAGACCGCATGTTTTGATTGCGTAGACCGCATGATTAATCAATTTCGCTACTTGCGTAGACCGCATATTTGTTCAATTTCATTACTTGCGTAGACCGCATGTTTTCCCTGCGTAGACCGCATGTTTTGTTTGTGTAGACCGCATGTTTTGCTTGCGTAGACCGCATGTTTAATCAACTTCATCACTTGCGTAGACCGCATGTTTTACCTGCGTAGACCGTATGTTTTGCTTGCGTAGACCGTATATTTGTTCAAATCATTATTTGCGTAGACCGCATGTTTTGACTGCATAGACCGCATGATTGTTCAATTTCATTACCTGCGTAGACCGCATGTTTTACCCGCGTAGACCGCATGTTTGTTCAATTTCATAACCAGCGTAGACCGCATGTTTCGTTTGCGTGGACCGCATGTTTGTTCAAATTTATAACCTGCGTAGACCACATGTTTTGATTGCGTAGACCGCACGATTATTCAGATTTCATTACCTGCGTAGACCGCATGTTTTAGTTGCGTAGACCGCATGTTTTACCTGCGTAGACCGCATGTTTTGCTTGCGTAGACCGCATACTTGTAATCAATTCCATTACTTGCATAGACCGCATGTTCTGCTTGCGTAGACCGCATGCTTATGTTCAATTTCATTACCTACCGCATGTTTATGGTCAATTTTGTTGCCTGCGTAGACCGCGTGCTCCACTTACATGTCTGTGCTTTCACAACATTGTAATAACTTCCCACTTACTTTGCGTTGTCACGCATTTTCAAATACATCAATATGCATTGTACCTGTTAAGTTTGTTTTCTTTTCAGGCACGATATTGTATGTACGGTTCATTTGAGGCTGGTGCAACCAGACGAACCGCACAGGTACTGCATCATGGTCTGGCGAGACCTTAAATACGCATGGTCTAGGAGACCCTAAATCCTCTGAAGGTGCAAGTCCTTCGGTGTTTGTCGTGCCCGAACGACTTTTGATAAGTTGCATCATACATGTATCTTAAGCCGCGTGATTGTCGCGCATTCCATGCAACATGCATTTTATACATCATTTGCATAACGAAAACAAAAACAAAAAAAACACGCATTGTCATGCATTATCGTAAATAGTTGCATTGTCATGCATCATCGGAACATAGTGCATATTGCATTGTTATTTGCATGCATTCATTGCATCACCTTCCGCCTATGGCTTGCGCCTTTCTATGATTGAGCTTGGTCTGGTATGTGCCCATACTTTTCATGTCAAAGCATAGTTCAGTGGACCGTTCTATGTCAGACACAGCTTGTACGTGTACTTGCCTTTCTTAGGCAAGATTTGGTTTGGCTTGCGTGCCATATCCATTGTATCCATTTCTATCCCATTGCATATTTGTAGATATTACATTTTAGATTGCATGCATTCATTGCATCACTTCCATCTATGGCTTGCGCCTTTCCATGTTGAGCTTGGTCTGGTATGTGCCCATGCTTCTCGTGTCAAAGCATAGTTCAGTAGACCGTTCTATGTTAAACATGGCTTGTATGCGTACATGCCTTGCCTAGGCAAGATTTGGTTTGGCCCGCAGGCCATATCCATT
>NW_021026119.1:1468456-1517730 GCF_004153795.1 Camellia sinensis
GCATACCTTATGCTATGCATGCGTGCATTCATGCATTTGTACTACATGCATCAGGCTCGGTACATCACGCTAATTGCATTTGTATTTCGATTCTAAATTGAATACGTGCATCAATGGATCGCATTTCATATGCCATGCTTAGATTAGCCGAGCCCACTTCGATTGCATCCTGTATGTGTTGCATTAGGCAACTTAACATGAGCTAGGACATGCATGTTTGCTAACTAGTTTATTGTTTCGGTCCTCTGTTGCTGTCAAAACTGTCTTCTGCAGGAAGTTTCTGCCGACCGGCAGCATTCAAAGCCGACCAGCCATTGGTGAATGGCCGATAACTCCAATAGCAGCCGATGGAAATTACATTTGGCCGGTGGGAATTTCCTCCAGCCGGTGGTATTCTGCAGCATGCAAGGAACCTGTTCTAGGGCTTTGGCAATTTTCAGAGAGACAGGGTAGTGTAAACAGAGACGGCAGTAGTATGGCATGGGCTTCCCAGGCAAGCCGGGTTTCGAGCATGCATCATTCGCGCATCCCGAGGCGAAGGCTGCGGCCATCTTTCTCCTTTTTTTTTGTATTCTTTCTGTTAATTAAAAAAATTCTGTAATAATTAATGTATTTATTGTTCGGACTGTAATATTTATTCGGACCCTCCGAGTGAGGGCGATTGTGTAATAAGTGTGCGTGGGTGTGTGTATGTCTTCCAATCCTCACTTCTTTCTTCCCTTTTACTTACCTGCTTTGATGGTTAGTAATAGGGCATGTTTAATTTAGCATACCTTATGCAATGCATGCGTGCATCCATACATTTGTCTCGCATGCACCGGGCTCGGTACATCATGCTAACTGCATTCATACTTCAATTCCAATTTGAATACATGCATCAATCAACTGCATTTCACATGCCATGCTTAGGTTAGCCGAGCCTATTCTAAATGCATCCTGTATGTGTTGCATTAGTCAAAATTGACATGAACTAGGATCACGCATGTTTGCTAACTAGTTTATTGTTTTGTCACGGAGTACGATGTAAGTATTTTGATGCTTTAGCATACCGCATGCGTGTGAGTGTTGCCATGACAGTATGCTTGCCATGCGACTAAATGCTTACGTGATATTACTGATTGAATGCCTGTGGGTGAAGGTTGGATTGTCTGAGTTGGAAAAACTCGTTGAAATCCGTATTTTTAGCCTACTTACGAGTAGCAAATTCCAAAATGTTTTTCAAGACAAACGGATATGCAATGCTTATTTCCAAGTTAGACAATCTAGTCTATACTTGTGTCCTGTGTGCATAACATAGTAATGCTAGGCTAATAATTGGAATAAGAACACATAACGTTTTCAAAAACGGATATCACGGTTAGTAGAGGCCGGCCTTCAGACCGGGCGAGAGGGCGTGCTCATAGCTGACCTTCCCCAATCGTACCCAAGCTCCTGAGCCGAGGCAACTTTGGCAATGACGGACACGTGGCCTTCGGCACCGAGTCAGGGTTTCCTAAATTCTCCCATTAAAAAATATTTAGGTGGCGACTCTGTATCTGGCAAAGCAGTCCATGTTTGGGACTTCTTTCAAAAAATCTGTTTTTCTCAAAACGATTTGCCAGATTTGGACTCTTTGGTTCAGATCAAGAACCGTGACAACAAATCGAGTCCGAACTGTGGCGAGGGCCCCACGTGGGCGCGTCTACAGTAGATGACCCCCAAAAGAAAAATTCCCTTAACCAAACTTCAAGAGGGTCCCAAAACAAGACTCTTTTCAGTTTATGAGAAATCTCGAAAATGCTGGCAAGTAAGGCTAAGATAGGAAGCAAAATAAGCCTACAAAGAGGGATAGAGCATACAAGGAGGTAGATGACCTCAAATAGAAAAGTGTCCTTAATCAAACTTTAAGAGGAGCTCAAAATAAGACACTTTTTAGTTTAAGACGAAACCTAGAAATGCTTTCAAATAAGGCTAAAGAATGAAGCAACATAATGCAAAAATGGGGGAAATAGAGACTTACCCTTGTAGAGAAGACCTCCAGCAACTTCTGAACCAAGATGGTGAGCCTTCAACCTCTGCAAATCAGTTCCAAGATGTTTGGATGGATGGTGGAGGTGTTGTGCTAAGGGTTGGTGTGCAAATGGCCAAGAATGATGGAGTTTAGAGCTTGGGATGGAGAAATATGGAGAGTTGTATGCAAAGTGCCTAAACCAAATTCTTCAACCCTTGCAAATGGAGAGGAGGGTTTGTTTTATAGAGGGAGAGGGCCAAGGCTTCTTGGAGAAGCCTCAAGTAAAAAGGCCAAGCTTCTAAAAGAAGCTAAGCAAAAGGGTCAAAACCTCCTTAAGAAGACAGACAAGAGGGTCAATCTCGGAGGATGGGTCAAATGTTTCACAGCTGGCACAGGTCTGTTGTACTCAAGAAGGCCAAAAAGTAGAAGGCTGGCCGACCAGCCAAGGTGGTCGGCCGACCACTTACCCTGGTTGGTCGACCAGGGTTCAAAAGGGCCAATGTGAAATGCTGGTCGGCCATACCAGAAAGGTGGCGTCCTAGATGAGTACAACACAGCTGTATGGTGGGAGACCAGAAATTGTGGCCCAAAAGAGAGAAAAACCAGCTTTCTAGCAAGGTTCAAAAGGGTCAGGAAGAAAAGCTGGTCGGCCTACCCATATTGGTGGCCTCCCAAATGAATACAACACAATGGTGGTATGCGAGACCAGAAATTATGGCCCAAAAGTGAGGAAAACCAGCTTTCTTGTCAAGAAAATCGGCTGGAGGAGAGGGAAAATGATTTCCAAAAGAATTGCTGGTCTCCCACTATAGTACCACCTTCCAAACAATGAAAATAGAGTCTATACCAAAAATGAACCCTAACCGATGCAAAACGAGGGTTCGGGGGCCAAAACATGCGGCTCGGGGCCCCAAAAACAGGTTGTTAGGTACCGGAAGTGGCGTGCGACCACGCAGGTGGTCTCGCAGGCTACAGTGTCCCTCAAAAGAGAGGAAACATGGTGTGCGCCAAAAATCGGAGCAAACAGAGGTAGTTAAGCGGTCCCAAACCGAGGCACACGGCCGACGGCTCCGAAAACCGAAAACTGGTCTCTAAACGGGAAAAATGGCCTACGACCACGAAACGTAGCCTACGACCACTAAGAGATGGTCTACGAGACCTCTCCCTCCCTTCGGGAAGAGAAAACAGAGAAAACAGGACTTAGTTCGCGAATCGAGGCAAAGCACAAAAGAGCCCCGAAGTCCGGAGGCAAGGCTCGCAGCCGAGACTCTGAAACCTCAGAACGAGCACAATATGCATCATCATCGAGCGTTCAATTGGTGACGTCTGAGTCTTAAGGTCGGTCAAAAATGGGGTGTCTACAGTTGCCCCTCTTTGACAGAACTCGGAAGTCATAAGTGACGGGAGTGAATGTCAAAGCCCAGAGACGACCCAGTTTTGACAAGGCCGAAGACTTAGACAAACAGGCGAGATAAACAAAGATGTGCCCGCATGCATGCCCGTAGGCAGGGGCAAAATGCAGAATGATATGCACCAAGCCGGACATAACTCATAATCATGCAAAGCAGCAAGCTGTAATGAAGCAAGTATTCACAATAGATGCAACAGTTTTAAGCAAGAATGCAAAGTAACAACGACATTACATGCAGTTTAAGAATGCGGAAGAATTATTCAATCCTCGCCACGTCTCACACGGAGAAGATACAATACCTGTGCGGTTCGTCCAGTCGCACCAGCTTCAAATGAACTGTACATACAATATCGTGCCTGCAAAAGAGAGAAGCTTAACAAGAACAACATAGTTAGCAACATATGTTCAACGCTATATCGAACGCAGACAAATATGGTGTCGATGGGAGAGTGCATCGTAATGCGAGGAGAAATGTGCGCGACAACGCAAGTTAAGCAAGAAGGCATGACAATACCAATGAAACGTGCACAACAATGCAAGTGGTGTGCATGAGAATGCAAGTGATGTGCATAACAATGCAGGATAAGTACAACTTCGAATGCACACTTCACACAAAACAACGGGCAAAGAAATGCAAGTTTCGACGAGGGCGACTCAATCGTGGCCTCTGGTTTACCTCCCGGAAGGGTCACAATGTACTCAAAAAGGATACATCTTGCTTTTGACGAGTAACGATGAAACACGCATCGAAAGATGGAGTTGAAGTTCCTGCAGAGAGATTTCGCGACGAAAAGTGCACTTTTCTTGTACTTTCTCGAGTACCGGGGACTCCGATCACTACCAAAATTTGCAGAGAGCTCAAAGAGGCATTGGGGACCATCTTGGAAACACCACCGACCAGGTTTGGAGGCCACCGACCAGGTTTGGTGCAGGGGGTGGTCGGCCTACCAGAAAAGGTGGTCGGCCGACCACCTAGACAAAAACAAGGGCAGTTTGGTATATTTGCACTCGGATCTTTAAATACACTCGGCCAAAACAATTTTCCTCACAACTTCAAGTCTGAAATCAGCTCTCCTTCCTTCCTAGACTATTTTCCCTCTCAGATCTGTGCTTTATACGCGTTTTCCAACGCCCCACGCAAAGTTGTTTCGCAAAATCTTTCAGTTTTCTTCACTTTGAACCGATTAAATTTTGATTTCGGTGCTTCTTTCTCCATTTTCACCACTTGGGGTAAGTTTGTCTCAATATTTGGAACATTTTCTCAAGAGTTGACTTTTGTTGACTTTTTCCTTTCTCGAGAGTTGACTTTTGTTGACTTTTTTCAATTTTGGCTCATTTTGCTCATTTTTGCAGATTTATTGAGATTACGGGTCATTTCCCTCATGGCGGAGGTCCTCCAGGTGCAGGGGGTGAGCCAGATATCATGTCTTTGCCTCCGAGGGTTCGGCCATTCGATCCCGAGAGGTATCACCCTCGGGAGCATATCCTTCCCCGGGCCGTCTTCTACCATTTTACCGATTTTGATGATCGAGCACCTGTGGATCTGCTATTACGGGAGCCAGAGTCCCACCTCTCTCATCAGGCACGAGAGGTATGTACTTCACTTTTACGTTTTCCGCAATGTATTATGCATTTTCTGTGCATTTCATGCTTTCGCTATGTTTATCTGCTCATTCTAGCACACAGCTTGTTCTGAACACTTAGTCTATCACGCAATATTCCGTTTGCATTTTGAACACACAACTCAATCACTTGAATTTCCGAACACGCAGCTCACATATTGATTGTGAACACACAGCACACACTCGTTGAGAGTTGAACACGCAGCCTAAACTGTTGAGGTGAACACACAGCCCACTGTTTCCGAAGTCGGAACACGTAGCCCAAACACTTGATGTTGAACACACAGCTCGAACTTTGAGATGAACACACAGCCCACTATTTCTGAAGTTTGAACACGCAGCCCAAACATTTGATGTTGAACACACAGCTCGAACCTTGAGATGAACACACAGTCCACTATTTCTGAAGTCTAAACACGCAACCCAAACACTTGATGTTGAACACACAGCTCGAACTTTGAGATGAACACACAACCCACTATTTCTAAAGTCTGAACACGTAGCCCAAACACTTGATGTTGAACACACAGCTCAAACCTCGAAATGAACACACAGCCCACTCATATACTTCATGTTGAACACACAGCTCACATATTTCAATTCCGAACCCACAGCTCATATGTTGATTGTGAACACACAGCACACACTCGTTGAGAATTGAACACACAACTCATGGCATTGTATCTGATTTAATTTGCACACAGCTCATATTTTCATGTTAAACTGAATATATGTATTCATTCTAAATGCAGGTAACTTCCCGTATTACATGGGGATACAGCTCCATCATTACGAAGGAGTGCTATACGGAGCTCCCAGAGGCCGTTCGTGATTGGGTTGATTAGGCAGGGTTCGGACCCTTCTGCGCGGGGATATCTCGCTATCCTGCTTGCAGGACGTTGATGGGCGCCCTTGTAGAGAGATGGTGGGACACCACCAACTCCTTTCATTTCTCGGCTACCGGGGACATGACTATGACCCTGTTCGACTTCGCTGTGCTGACAGGCCTTGACGTGGGAGGCTGGTCGATCCCTTATGACGAGGACATGGATGAGTGGGAGGCTGCCTGGATTTATCTGTTGGGAGCTCGCCCACCGGTTGACAGATCATCGGGCAGGGTCCGATACACTTGGTTTTCCACACATTTCAGGGGGACCGAGCCCGAGACTCCCGAGGAGATAGCGTAGTACCCTCGAGGGTTCTTGATGTTCCTCCTCGGGACCACTCTGTTCTCTGATAGGGGGAACACCGTCGGAGTCTATCTGCTGAGTGCTCTGGTAGACCTATCACAGGTCAGTTGGTATGACTGGGGTGGCGTCGGCTTGGCTACCCTCTATTGCTACATGAGTGCGACCTCCCGCGGACGGGGGAACATAGTCGGCGGTTATTGGAGAGCCTGTGAGGTACTTTCTGCCCTCTTGATTTACATTTTTGCTTTTTGTTATCTGTACACTGTACACACAGCACACTTTACATTCTGTACTTTGCATTCCGCTCTCAGCATTTTGCATTCTCTTTACACTCTACATTCACATTCTGTACTCAGCATTCCGTATTCTGATGGCTATTGCCCTGTTTTCCACAGTTATGGGTTTTCGCGTACTTTCCGACACTGGCCCCGGAGCTCGAGGTGGCGGTGCCTCTTACGATCCCTTACTCGATTGTATTCGAGGGCCAGTACCGGCCGAGGGCCCGGGAGACTTTGCCCTACCTGCGACAGTATTTTGACACAGTGCGGACGACCGAGGTAATTCAGAACTCTCAGTTCCCCATGTTTTCATCTTTGATTCATCTTGCACATTTATGATTTCTAATCGGCCTATGCATTGGCATTGGTTATCCGTAGATCACATGGCAGCCCTGGGCACCCTTGGGTGGAAACACCCGATTTCAGTTTGCTGGGGGGTGGGCCGTTTCTCGGTATAGGATCTTATTTGAGGGGCCCGTTGGTAGGGCCTGGTTTCTGGGGGACCGCTTCATGCGTCAGACTATGGGCTACCCCGAGCAGAGTGTCCCCGCAGCACCTCCGGTCGATATGCGGTCTACTGAGGGGCTCACTCCCCAGGATGTTGAGTCGGCCATACTGGGCACTGATGTACTTTTGCATTTGGACGAGGGGGAGTACGTGACCTACCCTCATATATACTTGATGCCTCCATTGGCAGGCGTCCGTACTCCCACGAGGAGGTCTGCTGGCATGCCATCATCGAGTCGAGCTCGGGTTGCAGATATCCCTTCTACCAGCAGGGCCGGTACATCTAGAGGTGGGGCTGGACTGGTTCCGCCGATTCCCCCGACTCATCATCACGCCGAGTGGCCAGATATCCCAACCGAGTTGACAGGATGGCGATACGGGACTGCCTACCCGATTCCGATAGAGCCTCCATTGCCTAATCACCGATACGTCAGAGATCCTGACTCGCCACCGGTATGCTTTACAGTTTTGATTTATCACTCAGATACTTGGACATTCATTCATTTACTAATAACTTGCATTTGCATCTACAGCCTCCCAGCGAGTATACTGAGGGGTTGCTCGAGTTGGTGGCCTCACTCGAGGGTATGGTCCTGCGGAGGGAGACGCAGCTATTCATTGCTGGTGTTTCGGTATTTTTCAGTTTTCTTGCATTTATCATACTTTTAATGACATGCTGAATTCGACTATTTCACTGCATTAGTTAGCTGTATGTATAGAGCACATCTGACACACACCACATTCATATGCTATATCTGCATACACCTACTCTTTGTAGTCTTCTTGCATCTGCATCTGATATACATACTTTGGCTGACGCATTCAAATTGCGCTCTTTCTTTTCAGATGCCTCCGCTACATATTGGGCCACAGGCCGGGCCATCCAGGCCTCCTCGGAGAGCTGGGAGAGGGGGTTCGACTCGCGTCCGAGGTAGACGCAAAGCACCGGTCGTAGAGGAGGAGTCCAACGAGGAGGAGGAGCTTGCACATCTCCAGTCAGAGACATCCGCTGGCAGAGAGGATGACTCTGGTTCCGGTTCCGATTCCGGTTCTGGTTCCGGTAGCGGAGATGATGCCGAGGAGAATTCCGAGGGCGGCGACTCCGATTCCGATGATGATGATGGTGTAGAGGTTGTTCTGCAGAAGAGGACGAAGAAGGCCTCTTATTCCTGTGCTTGATAGCACTGATGTAGCTGTTCCTGCTTTATTTCCTTTTTTACTGGCAGTTGTAGCACATTGTACATTATTAGGCAGTTTTATTTTCTGTAAAACTTGTACCCTTGTTGTAAAATGTTGTAACAAAGAAAGCATGATGGAATGAAACAGCTTTTGAAAAAGTGTTGTATTTTATGTTCTTAGCATTGCATCGCATTATTTTGCACGAAAATGAGATTGAATGGAATTGTGCACTGAAAATTGCCAAGTCAGGTAGTGAATCGACACAACGAACTAAACGACTTAACTTACTAAGAAACAACAAATCCTTAGCAAGTTTACAACTCGATAAGCAAAACATAGCAATGTTGATTAAACAAAGAGTAGCAACTCAATATACGAAATCCGATGACTCGATAAACAAAACAACTCGATGATCAAAACAACAACTCGATAAGCAAGACTCAACAACAACTCGATAAACAAAATGCATTTCGGACAATCAGAGTGACGGAACGCATCCGAAACAGAGGAAAACTCGCACCTTCAACACTCTCGATGCATGGAAATGCTAGGAACAAGGGGGTGGTCGCCCAAAGCCCCACTTCTCTTCATGGCCAACCATCAGAGGGAGCTGGCCGACCAGCTTTTTTTATTGGAGAACAAGGGGGTGGTCGGCCTACCAGAAAAGGTTGGCAACCACCAAATTATTGACACGTGTCCTCCGAACATTGCCTTATCCTCTATAAAAGTTCCAGCTTCGTGGTTCATCCATTTTATCACAGTTGTGCACCAAAATGGAGGCGTTCCTTGTCCAAAATCTCACAGCTTGGATTGCTTCTCTAGATGGCTCAGAAAAGTTGAACTTCTGGGGCTTCGGTTTGAATGCACTATTCACGCTGGGCTGTACTCCGCTGCATCTTCCCTTCCTCCATGCCGCGACAAGGTTTTGGAATCTGATAACACACGTTTTTAGCTTTAGCGGGCAAGAGATGTGTCATACTTTCGAAGATTTCCAAGCTTTGATGGAATTCGAGCGCAATGAGGAAATCTTGCCTCAACTCCGATGTGGCCATGTCCAAGTCTTAGGACGAATGTGCGGCCTTACTTTACATGATGCTCGATCATTGGTTCACAACGGGGAGCTGGACCTCCCAAGCTTGGTTCGCTGGTTTTCTGATGCTGGTGACCGCGACGACCATCATTAGCAGGGCTATCGGCGACACGCGCTTTGCCTATGCTTGCTATCTCATTTCTTGCTTGCCCCGGGCTCCGGTGCATTCAGTGTCCGGTTGATCGAGGTTGCCCGAGGTTTGAAGGAGGGCAAGAATTGCATTGCCATGACATTGGCTGAGACATTGATGGGCTTAGATGCTTTTCATCGCCGGGAGACGGCTAGGCTTGCAGGGAGCCCACTACTATTGCAGATAATGTTTCCCACCCAATCTCACATATGTATTGCTCACATCACTCGGCCCTCAGGCTCGATTTTTCTCATAAAACCCTTTTCTTTCTTTTCTCTCATCGTACATTTCTCTATTCTTTATTCTCTTATTTTTCATCCCTCCCCAGGTGTGGCTGATGGACAAGTTACAAATCGTGGGGTCTTGCCCAGCATACTCAGCTCGCGGCTACTTCTTTCGACAACGCCTGGTTGATGCCCTGGATGAGGGGTGGTGGTACAACTGGATGTGCAGTTTGTCTGCAAACCGCATCGCTTGGCGCTGTCCTTGGCTCAACCAGCTGGCAATGAGTTACAACATGACCCGTCAACCTAGGATTCAATTGATTGGCATGACACACTGTGTCTTCTATTTTTCGTTCCGGTTCCGGCGCCAGTTCGAACATGATCAGACCTACCCGCCAGAGGGGATAGAGTACCCTGCTGCATTCCCAGTCCGAGGCGCACAGCTTGCCTGGTATTCCACAGCATGGAGGACTAGAGAGCTCCTGGCCCCCGCTCCCACTTTCAGTTGCACTTTGTCTGATGAGTGCTTGGATTGGCTTAATGAAGAGGCACAAGAAGGGCCCACTTTGGCATCAGAGGCTTCGACCAGCTCTGGGAGGGGCCGCAGGAACACCTGACTTATTTATTCCCCGGATTTATTGCTTTATTAGTATTTTCAAGTTTTATTTACAAATATAATAAAAAACAACTTCAATTTGTATGCAAGAGCAGGAGAACTCTGTATTGAAATCAATGAAATTGAAGGTTGTGGGTACTGAAAATTTTTCGCTTTGGTCCAAAAATGGTCTAAGTTGTAGATTAATTTTGAACAAAGTCAACTTTTATTAAAACTTTTCAAAACCATTTTCGATATGGATCAGAACTGGACACGCCTGAAACCTATCACTGAGATGCACAACCTCGGATCCTAGCAACTGGAAAGTTGCCCCTAGTCTGAATAGTACCGCGGCACTGCAAGGCAACGGAAAGTTGCCCCTAGTCTGAAAAGCACTGCACCGGGGATCATACCCGAACTCTCGAATGCTGAATAGACAAAGATAGCTGAGATGATCAAATGGACAAAGTTGATCGGGGAAAAGTTTATGGCTGAACATCAGGATGAAGTTGCCTACGTATCCCAAAGATGGGAATCAAGCCTTACGTAGTTCAGGCATCAGGTTCACTCGAGTATTTTCACTCTCCTTTTACGCTCTAACTTTTGCCAAGGCCATCCTTTGTGGGTTTTCAACCTTGCGAGCCCAGTTTTTACAATTTCAAATTTTCTGTGCTCTAACTTTTGCCTAGGTCGCCCTTTCGGGTTTTCGGCCTAGCGAGCCTCTCAGGGGTAATATTTCTTCAACTTGTCCATGTTGATCGGCTGTGAGAACTCTAGGCCATCTAGGTCCATCAGAACCACAGCTCCACCTGACCAGATAGACTTGATGATGTAAGGGCCAGTCCAATTGGGTCTGAACTTGCCCCTAGGGTCGTGGATGGGAGCTCGGTTGTCCTTAAGCACCAAATCTCCTTCTTTTAGATTCCTAAACTTAACATTCTTGTTGAAAGCCCGGGCAATTCTGCGCTGATAACCTTGAACATGGTACAGTGCTTTCAGTCTTCTCTTATCAAAAAGCATGAGCTCTTCAAATATGCTCTGCTACCAATCTGCTTCGGCTATTTAACACTCAGCCAGTACTCGCAAAGACGGAACCTCAATTTCAATAGGTAGAACGGCGTCTGTCCCATAAACCAATGAATACGGAGTCGCCCCAGTAGAAGTTCTAATTGAAGTCCGGTAGCCCCACAGAGCAAATGGCAGGTTATCTGGCCAGTCCTAGTAGGTTTCCACCATCTTCTGCAGTATGTGCTTGATGTTCTTGTTGGCGGCCTCAACCGCTCCATTGGTTTGTAGCCGGTATGTGGATGACTTTTGAAAAGCCACGTTGTATTTCTCCAACAAGTCAATCACTTCCTTCTTGAAGTGGGAACCATTATCTGAAATGACCTCGTTTGGGACCCCATAACGACAGATGATGTTGTTTCTGATAAACTTTGCAACGTGCGACGCCTTCAACACCGCATAAGTTGGGCCTCAACCCACTTCGTGAAATAATCTATCGCGACTACGATGAACTCATGCCCATTCGACCCCTTCGGAGTAACAGCCCAGATCACATCGATTTCCCAAACTGAGAATGGCCATGGCGAAGTCATATTGTACAACTTCAACGGCAGAATGTTCATGCGGTTGGCAGGGATCTGACACTTATGGCATCGCCAAACAAAGCCGACACAATCCTCCTCCATGGTGGACCAATAATAACCTTGTCTGAGGATCTTTTGCACCAGCATTACCCCGTTCATATGCGCACCGCATTCCCCTCCATAGATGGCCTCTATCAGGCGTTTCGATTCTTCAGCTTCAACGCACAGCTTATGCATTCCCAGATGACCTCTCTTATATAATTTACCTCCACAAATGATGAACTGAACGACCATTCTTCTGATTGCCCTTTTATCCTTGGCATTGACCCCTGGTGGATATGCTTCCTTCTCCAAGAAATTCCAAATATCGTAATACCAGGGGTTCTCATCTTGAACCTCATCTATAGCAGCAATTGACTTGTAAGCCGACACAAATTTCTGGTCGATAATGACTGGACGCATCCGGACTCCAAACGGGATGTCTATCATAGAAGATAGAGTTGCTAGTGAATCTGCGAACCTATTGTTTTCTCTTAGAAGATGAGTGAAGTTTAGCTTCTCAAACCGAGGAATCAGCAGGTCCAAGGTTTGGTGATACATTATCATCTTTTCTTCTTTGACTTTCCAGTCTCCTTTTGCTTGAGACACAACAAGGTTTGAGTCCCCGATGACGTCTAACCGTTTTGCCCTTAGTTCCAGGGCTACTTCTAGACCGGCAATGCATGCCTCATATTTTGTTTCGTTGTTCGAGACTTTGAATCAAAGTTTGAATGCTAGAGGGATACGGGAATTGTCGGGTGCTATCAGTAACACCCCTATCCCACACCCGTACTGGTTTGACGCTCCGTCATAGTACATCGTCCAAGTTTCGTCTTCGATATGCAAAATGGCCTCATCTGGGAATAGGTGCTCAACTGCTTCACCTCCTTCCACTGGATGATTGGCTAAGAATTCTGCTACTGCTCTTCCCAAGACTAACTTGCGCGTCACATATTTCATATCGAATTCGGAAAGCAACAGCAACCAACGAGCTAGCCTACCCGTAAGTGCCGGTTTCTCGAAGAGATATTTGATGGAATCTAGTCGTGAAACCAACATTACGGAGTGAGCTAACAGGTAGTGCCGCAGCTTCCTGGTAGCCCATACCAAAGCTAAGCAAGCCTTTTCCAACGGTGTGTAGCGAGTCTCATACTCTAGCATATTCTTACTCAGATAGTAGATGGCTCTCTCCACTTTGTCCTCTGATTCTTGCGCGAGCATGCAGCCCATTGTAGTCTCAGTTACTGAAAAATACAAAATCAACGGTCTCCCCTGCCCTGGCGGTGACAACACGGGCGGGTTCTGTAAGTACTCCTTGATTTGTTCAAAAGCAGCTTGGCATCGATTGTCCCATTGGAATTTCTTTCCTTTATTCAGGAGGCCAAAAAGTGGTTTACAAGTCAAGGTTAATTTTGAGATAAACCATCTCATGAATTGTACTTTACCCAGAAAGCCTCGCACCTCCTTTTCAATCCTTGGTGGCGGCTTTGCTAGGATGGCCTTGATTTTGGAAGGGTCGACTTCGATACCTCTCTGTGTAATTAGAAACCCCAGCATTTTCCCTGCTGTAACACCAAACGTACACTTCTGAGGATTCAGCCGCAACCGGAATTCTCTGATCCTTTGAAAAAACTTTTGCAAGGCGGTGTAGTGGCCCTCTCTTTCCTTGGACTTGACAATCATGTCGTCCACGTACACCTCAACCTCTTTGTGGATCATGTCGTGCAATATTATGGTCGTGGCTCGCTGATATGTAGCTCCAGCGTTCTTCAGCCCAAATGGCATTACCCTGTAGCAATAAGTCTCCCACGGGGTGGTGAATGCAGTCTTTTCTCGGTCTTCAGGTATTTCACCATCTGATGTAAGGTGGACGAAACTACCTTCACCTGGTGCAACCACGGCCGCCCCAAGAGTAGATTGAAGGTCGCAGGAACTTTTAAGAAGTGAAAGTCAATCTCATGCTGTCCCGGCCCAACCTTGGTCTGAATTTTTACTGTCCCCATACTTCTCTGCTTGTGTTATCATATGCCCAAATCACCTGGGCTGTCGGCACAAAGTCCGCGATCTTTAAACCGATTGCATATGCGGTTCTTGCCAGGCACACATTGATGGCAGACCCTGTGTCGACAAGCACCACGGGTATCCATTTGTTTCTGCACTCCACAGAGATATAGAGTGGCTTGTTATGGTTCGCACCCTCAGGTGGTAGTTCTTTGTCAGAGAAAGTCAACATCGGGGTAGCCCCTCCCAGAAAAACTAAGCCCATCAGCTGTTCGGGCGTGGTGTCTATTGAGAGCTTGGCCTTGTCCATGGCCGATAAGATAGCTTGTCGATGCACTCGCGATGCCATAAGCAGTCCCCAAATGGAGATGTCTGCCTGTATCTTTTTCAACTGCTTCAGTACAGCCTCTTCTTCGAGTTGTTTCTCTTTCTGTTTCTCCACCTCCTTATCTTTGCCAGACGCCTTTGGCTGATCTAGATGTGGGGGCATGAAATACCGCCCACTTCTAGTCATATGATCGACTTCGTCGATGTACCAGGTATCGTCTGGCTGGTTGCTCCCCCAATCCTCATCCGTGTGGGCAAGACATAGATCATCATCTTCCCACCACATTCCGTCGGCAGCTGACAGACACCTGTTCAGCTCCGGTGCAATTGTACTCGCAATACTTTCCGTCCACATGCTCGCAGCATTCTCTATCCTCGTGCACACAGCACTTTCAGTCCCCTCAGGGGCCTTAACTTTCTTGATTCTCTCAGAATCCCCGAACCTTTCTTGTTCCAACTGCGTCAGTACAGCTGGCTGTTCAACACTTCCCGCATTCACAACGCCCAAGTCCTGAGCGAAATTCTTAGCACCGGCGCTCTCCGACGATGCATTCTAATCTCCGGCCCTTCCGGCCACAACTGATGTTCTTGCCCCTGCCGAGCCCCGTTCCAACTGAGTTTCGTCGACAACATCTGGTAGGTCATCAAGCCACCCGGTGACCTCTGCTGACTCCTCAAAATCTGACCAGTTGAATACCATGCCCTCTGGATCTTGTTCATTGATAAATTGGAGGTTAGCAAAGTCCCCTTCCACAGCTGCCAAGTCATCTATCCTCTGACCAGATTCATCCCCCTGTATCACACAAAGCTCTGCCCCTGCCGGCAATTCCACATTTGGCCCAACCTGGCCTACTGATAGAATGTAGTCACTCGGACTGTATACCTCCTCAGTAAAACTCCCAGATTCCTCAGATTCTGACTCAACAATCCCATTCTCCCCTGAAATCTCCCATGTTCTGTCTTCGACAGTCACCACCATTGGTTCGGGTTGGGTTTTGGAGATGTTCAACATGCACAAATCAGTGCAGTCCGGAAGGAGCACCTCTGGCTTGGGTAGGTGGGACGGTGTGATATATATGCTAGGATCGTAAGACACGACCCCAGTCTGGATAAAGTTGATACATTTGGAGGGTGGAGCTTGGTTGTGCGGTGGGAGATGATTTGTTGTGACATTGGATTTTTCTGGAGGCACAATCACCTGCTTGTCAACGAGATCCTGAATCTCGTGACGCAATCTAAAACATTGGTCAGTGTTGTGACCATGTTGTTGGTGATATGCGCAATATTTTGCTGGGTTATGAGAGGGAGGGAGTGGATTTGGCAACGGCCTCTGCTCCAAGGGCTTTAGGTGCCCTTTCCTGATTAATACCCCCAGAGCCTTGGACAGGGGCATATATAATGGGGTGAAGGTTCTCTGGCCTCAAGGTTGGTATTTGGTGGTTTGTGTGTTGCTTCTGGACGCGCCAGAGAAAGGTATAGCTTCCATGGGTCTTGGAGGGAGAATGGTGGTGACCATGCTTACTTCTGAAGCTCTAGCATTTGTGGCATTGCTGGTGCCTGTATTGTTGTTACGGTTGAAGGTTCTTCTGGGTTGCTCTCTGCCATTATCAATCAAGCCCTACTTCAAGGCATCCTCAATCTGTACTCCCATCTCATGCAAATCTGAAAAGGTAGGGGGAAAGGGAGCACGATCATTTTCTACATTAGCTTAGGCTAGAGATTGCACACAATCATCTGGATTTGATCTTTATCAGTAAGCCTTAGGGTCATCATTAAGGCCTTCGCCCTCCACTTGGCTACGAACTCCGAAAAGCTCTCCTTAGGCTCCTACCTTATTGTCTCAAGATCATGGGTTGTAATCTCGATTAACGTGTTATAGGAGTACTGTGCAATGAAAGCCTCGGCCATCTCATCCCAGTTCTGCTTAACATTGTCTTCTAATTTTGCGTACCAGATAGCGGCCACACCTGACAGGGTCCGGCCGAATAATGAAAGCTTCTGCGGTCTGGTGAGGCCCATCGGCCGTAGTATATCTGAGAACAATCGAAGATGCACCATGGGATCCCCAGATCCGTCAAAGCGGTCGATTTGTGGCATTTTGAACCTATCTGGCAGCGTCACAGCCACGTCAGTGTACCCGTCCGCAATGTCTGGGATGGACTTTACTCCTTGGGATTTCTTGAACAACTTCTTAAGCTTGCTCAATTTCAATGCTGTAGGGTCGACCTTGAACTCGAAGGGAGAGTCTGGTAGATTGGTAGGTGTTTTGGATAGCTGGGGTAAAATTGGGGGCGGAGCTGGCCCTACCGGAATGTCCGTACCTTCCTGGACATTGGGTGTTTCCGCGGGTGTCTGAACCCCTAGTGGTGGAGGAGCTTGATGTGAAGCAGATGCCCCAGTTTGTTGTTGCAGCCTGGCAATTAATTATGCCTGTTGGGCTATGATCTCGGCCTGTTGTTTGGCAAATTCATCTCGACGAACAGCGTCCTGCTGCATGGCTCTCATGGTCTCCTGCATCTGACGCATCATTTCCTTAACTCCTATCGTTCCTGCCACACTGCCCTGATCTATCTGAACTACCAGTAGGTCTAACTCTAGAGTAGCCTCGGGAAGCTCAACCTGACTGTTCAAAGTCCACTGATCTGGCAATCTTTGCTCGGATACACTACATTTTCTCGACCTCCGTCTGATAACTGGGGGTAGAGAATGGAACACTAGTTGTCCGTCGACTAGATCCTCAGATCGATTGAGTCGGCGACCTCTTGTCCAGAGTGCTTGGGGAATATCTGCTTGGTCTGAAGCAATTGTGCTAAACTACCTAGCAAAAAGATAAATAAAGCAATAATAAGGAAATGAACAACCAGACAAACGGACAGCATAACGGCTTTAAATAAATACACAACACACAGTTGGGAATCACAACACACAGTCGATAAGCTGAAAATATTGTTCTCAAACACTGATCATTATCCCCAAATCGCTACCTCCAAAACTGAATCTGAAACCCGCAGATAACTGATCCCCAAAATACTGATCTGGTGTCCGCAGGCTTGATGCCCAAACTTGCAAACTGATACATGCATTCCTGTAGAGACGTACTCTAAAAGCACATAACAAGCAAGTGAGAGCCAAAACACCCCTATGTTGGGGTAGGGCATCCATGTCCTATTTTGTCAGGAACTAGGGTTTCACTACGCACGCAGCGGTTTCAAACAACCTATGATCGGATAAGCAACCTGTCCTAGCTTGGAATGGTCGCTATGGATTCCGAATATGCACTAGGTCAAATGGTCAAAAAGGGTGCCCCGGTAAAATCGAGGTTTATGTTCCCGTCGTGGCAGAGCCCGCAACCGGTCAGCCTTATGGCACACTTCGCAAAGCGAGCCTCTGGCAAACCGTTCAGGAATAGCATATGAAAAACACGGTGTCCTAGGCGCACCAATGCAAATGCAATGCAAAGAAACACATAAATGTAGTCAAAACCAGATATCACGAGTTCGAGTCAAGTTCTCTAACTCCCCAGCAGAGTCGCCAGAAACTGTAGACGTCCCCGAACGTCCCGGAAGGGAAATCCCGTTCTGTTCATTTGGGCTCACTACAGTTCGGACTCAAATTGTCACGGTCCTGTATCTAATCTCGCAGAGTGCAATGCAAGACCGATGAATCATCAAAGAGTCCAAATCCGGCAAATCGTTTTTGAAAACAGATTTTTTTGAAAGAAGTGCCAAACATGGACTGCTTTGCCAGATACAGAGTCGCCACCTAAATATTTTATTTTAGGGAATTTAGGAAACCCTGACTTGTTTGCCTAAGGCGACGTGTCCGTCATCACCAAAGTTGCCTCGGCTCGGGAACTTGGGTACGATTAGGAAAGGTCACTTCGTGAGCACCCCCGCTCGCCCGATCAAAGATCGACCTCTACTAACCATGATATCGAGTTTTGAAAACATTATGTGCTCTTATTCCGGTTATTAGCCTAGAATTGCTACGTGATGCGCACAGCATACAAGTATAGACTGGGTCGCCTGAATTGGAACAAAACATCTCATGTTTGTTTTGAAAACGGTTTGCTACTTGCAAGTTGGCTAAAATGCAGATTTTGCCACCCTCGGGTGGGCTTAGAAAACATGGTTTTGCTACTATCTAGTGGGCTTAAAACTCACAGTCAATGCATTATTCCAATTCAGATAACCCAACATTCACCCACAGGCACTCAGGCAGGTATATCACATAAGCAAATAGCCTCATGGTAAGCATGCTATCATGGCAGTCACTCACACGCATGCAAGGATGCTAAAGCATAAAACTTACCGAGTACTCCAAGCCAAAACAGAAGCTGATTAGAAATCATGCATGAATCCTAACTATGCTGGAATACCAAATGCAACACATGCAAAATGCAACTAAAATAGGCTCGGCTATTCTACAATGGCATGTGAAATGTTACAACTAACACGTATTCAACTCGGAATTGAAATACAATGCAGCTAGTATGATGCGCCGAGCTCGGTGCATGCAAGACAGATGAATGAATGCAAACATGCGAGCATAAGTATGCTAATTGAAACATGCCCTAATCTAACCATCATAAGCTGATAAATAAAAGGGAGAAAGACGTGGGGTTGGAAGACATACATCACACACACGCACACTTATTACAACATTGCCCAAGGGGTCCGAATAAATAATACAGCCCGAATAAATAATTACAGTCCGAATGAATGATTAAATATTACAAAACCCTAATTAATTAACAAATTAACTAGGAAATCAAATAAACTAGCATGCAAATTCATGGGCCGCCTCAGCTCTGTTCCGAATGATAAAAGATGTATGCTCGAGTTGCCTTGCCCAGAAATCCATTGCGATGCCCCGATTCGCCTCTGTTTGCAATTAATCCCAGAATGCTGTGCAAGGCATTAGAAAGTTGCTGATTTCTGATTTGCTGCAACAGAGAGCAAGAAAGGGGCATGGCAAAGTATTTTCACATATGTATGCACACCTCGATCCTCGGGCCACCAATCACGCATCTCGATGCACGATGGCCGAGGAGTCAAATTGCACGACTCGATGTGAAATGAATGCACATATAAACACAATAAGGCCTAGACTCCATCATGGTTAATCCGGAGTGTCGGCGACCGGGAATTGAGACACGTTTCATCACTTTGAGTACGAAACGCCCTTGTTTCCCGTGTTTGGACTAACTCCTACTCCAAACACAATGCAATATGCATGACATGCACAAATGTAACTAGCATGCAATCCTAATATATGACCTAACCATGCAAACATGCAAGGATGAGATGCAAACATGCTACTAGCATACACAATGTTATAAACTATATGGCATACACAATGCGACTAACGACCTAGCATATGCGATGCTATGGGCTAAAATGGCATGTACAATGCACGTGATGTAACATGGCATACGCAATGCTCTAATATGCAACCTAGCATACGCAATGCTATGGACTAAAATGGCATACACAATGTACGTGATGTAACATGGCATACACAATACTCTAACATGCAACCTAGCATACGCAATGCTATGGACTAAAATGGCATACACGATGTACGATGAACTTACACCAACATGAGTGGACCTCAGCCACACTCACATCAGTTGCCATATGATGGAAATGAGACAACCGAAACACATACAAACATGCACGATGCAAGGGATCGATCCTAAGGCATCAAATGCCACTCTACCAAAGCATGGAAAAGGATGCAATATGGCATACAAACACACAAATTCCAGCTCTGAAACATGATAGAAAATGGTCCCGAAACATGCAAACATGGCACACAATGCAAGCTAGGGGGCCCGGGTACCGAAACTAGTGAAGTGCGTTACACTAGAGGTACCCAAAGCAATGCACTAATGGCAAAACCAACCCCAAACAGACCCTAGGCAGGTCTGAAATAGTGAGGAAATGGCCTAAAATGATGGCTCGGAATGCAACGAAATAGAGCTCATTCAATGGTCGGTAAATGAGGCATACAAGCCCGACTCTCAAACTCATTTAAAGAGTATAAAACATGACAATATGGCATTCAAACAACCTCTAAAATATGATGTATAATGGCCCCAAAACAAGGAAATACCTCAGTATATGCATGTAATGAATCCCAAAACTCAAAGCTAAGCATGGGTATTGAACTACAAGCATGCAAAACAAACATGATTCGACCACAAGACCCAAAAAAAGAGCTAGGGCAATCCAAAATATGCACAAGATCAGTTTAAGGAATGGCCAAAAAGAGCTAAAATCAAGAGTCAACAAAGCATGCAAAGAAAGCTAGTGAACCATGATTTACACTATAGCTATATGAAGCACATGAGGGCTCACCAAACTAGCCAAAAACAGAAGTATGCCATGCTAAAATATGCCCAAACAACCACTAAAACTCAGTCAATGCATGTTAGAATGAGGTGCCCCTTTGAGACGCCAACAAGAGAGTTGTTCAACACATACAAGATAGACATGCAACATGGCAAAACCACCTCTGGAAATCAGTTATGAGGGTCTTAAAACTCACCAAAAAGGCCCTGACATGGGTCAATAAAGCATGCAAATGAAAGCCCCTTTGAAAGGCTTTGGATGGGATTGCTCTACACATGCAAAATAGACACTTCATATGGCCAAAAGGGCTCTGGACAGAGCTAAGGAAGACCTTAAAACTCACCAAATAGGGCCTGAAATGTGACTTCACAACATGCAAGTAGGGGCCCCTTTGGAAGGCCAAAAGGGCCAACAATCAAGACAAGGAGAGAGGGCGTCACCCCCCTCTGATTTTGGCTCTCAAAAGAGTGTCTTGAATTTCAGTGGCTAGGAGGCCAAACAAAGCATGAAACAAAGGCCTCGATGCAAGGCTCAAAACAAGAGGCAAACAAGCATACAAGGGGGTAGATAACCCCCAACAGAAAAATTCCCTTAACCAAACCTTAAGAGGGGCTCAAAACAAGACTCTTTTCAGTTTATGAGAAATCTCGAAAATGCTTGCAAATAAGGCTAAGATAGGAAGCAAAATAAGCCTACAAAGAGGGATGGAGCATACAATGAGGTAGATGACCTCAAACAGAAAAGTGTCCTTAATCAAACTTCAAGAGAAGCTCAAAATAAGACATTTTTTAGTTTAAGATGAAACCCATAAATGCTTTCAAATAAGGCTAAATAATGAAGCAAGATAATGCAAAAATGGGAAAAATAGAGACTTACCCTTGTAGAGAAGACCTCCAGCAACTTCTGAACCATGATGGTGAGCCTTCAACCTCTGCAAATCAGTTCCAAGATGTTTGGATGGATGGTGGAGGTGTTGTGCTAAGGGTTGGTGTGCAAATGGCCAAGAATGATGGAGTTTAGAGCTTGGGATGGAGAGATATGGAGAGTTGTATGCAAAGTGCCTAAACCAAATTCTTCAACCCTTGCAAATGGAGAGGAAGGTTTGCTTTATAGAGGGAGAAGGCCAAGGCTTCTTAGAGAAGCCTCAAGTAAAAAGGCCAAGCTTCTAAAAGAAGCTAAGTAAAAGGGTCAAGCTTCTCTTAGAAGCTAAGCAAAAGGGTCAAAACCTCCTTAAGAAGACAAACAAGAGGGTTAAAATCTCAGAGGATGGATCAAATGCTTCACAGCTGGCACAGCTGTGTTGCACTCAGGAAGGCCAAAAAGCAGAAGGCTGGCCGACCAGCCAAGGTGGTCAGCTGACCACTTACCCTGGTCGGCCGACAAGGGTTCAAAAGGGTCAATGTGAAATGCTGGTCGGCCATACCAGAAAGGTGGCCTCCCACATGAGTACAACACAGCTGTATGGTGGGAGACCAGAAATTGTGGCCCAAGAGAGAGAAAAACCAGCTTTCTAGCAAGGTTCAAAAGGGTTAGGAAGAAAAGCTGGTCGGCCTACCCATATTGGTGGCCTCCCAGATGAATACAACACAATGGTGGTATGGGAGACCAGAAATTATGGCCCAAAAGTGAGGAAAACCAGCTTTCTTGTCAAGAAAATCGGCTGGAGGAGAGGGAAAATGATTTCCAAAAGAATTGCTGGTCTCCCACTATAGTACCACCTTCCAAACAATGAAAATAGGGTCCATACCAAAAATGAACCCTAACCAATGCAAAACGAGGGTTCGGGGGCCAAAACACGCGGCCCGGGGCCCCAAAAACAGGTTGTTAGGTACTGAAAGTGGCGTGCGACCATGAAGGTGGTCTCTCAGGCCACAGTGTCTCTCAAAAGAGAGGAAACAAGGTGTGTGCAAAAAACCGGAGCAAACAAAGGTAGTTAAGCGGTCCCAAACCGAGGCACACGGCCGACGGCTCCGAAAACTGAAAACTGGTCTCTAAACGGGAAAAATGACCTACGACCACGAAACATAGCCTATGGCTACTGGGAGATGGTCTACGAGACCTCTCCCTCCCTTCGGGAAGAGAAAATAGAGAAAACAGGACTTGGTTTGCGAACCGAGGCAAAGCACAAAAGAGCCCCGAAGTCCGGAGGCAAGGCTCGCAGCCGAGA
Source organism: Camellia sinensis (assembly GCF_004153795.1). NCBI lineage: Eukaryota > Viridiplantae > Streptophyta > Magnoliopsida > Ericales > Theaceae > Camellia > Camellia sinensis. The sequence continues at coordinate 1,491,152 of NW_021026119.1, forward strand.
CTCTGAAACCGCAGAACGAGCACAATATGCATCATCACCGAGCGCTCAATTGGTGACGTCTGAGTCTTAAGGTCGGTCAAAAATGGGGTGTCTACACTATAATAATTCATAATTTTCATTTTAAAATTTTATACTATAGACTTGCTTATTCATAATTTTTACTAGACATACTAATGCCACAACTTGACATAATATCCCTTACGATATATGTTTTTAAGAGTGCATCATAAATTCTTCTTTACAAGAATTTTTAGTTATTGAGGAATTTAACAAGAGCAATGAGCATAGAAGAAGCTCCAAACATAAGGTTCATGCTGATTTTGAGTTGGAACTGTTAGGGGATGGGGCGACCCCTGACAGTCCAAATCCTCCGAGGTTTATGTATAACCCATCGTCCTTCGATAGTGTTTTTAATGGAGACCAAAAATAAGAGTGGGAAATTGGATAGAATTCGGCATCGGTTGCAATTTTCTCATAAGTGCTATGTTGATCCTGAGGGCCTCTCGGGGGGCTTGGCGCTTTGGTGGACAGATGAGGTGGATGTTCAGGTCTGTCTTAAGTCAAAACATTTCTTTCGCATTGTTGTTGGGACGGGCAGTTTGGATAGGAATTGGGCAGTATCCTTTGTGTATGCGCCTCCTAATCGAAAGCTCCAAAATGAATTTTAGGGGATCCTTCGTTATCAGGCCTTGGGCAATCGTTATCCCTGGTTATGTGTTGGGGACTTCAATCAAATAGGGTCTATGTGGGGAAAACAAGGAAGAGTGGAATGTAGCAGAACTTAGATTTCTGGTTTTCAGGATATGTTGTCTGATTGTGCACTTATGGACTTGGAATTTAAGGGCAATGCTTTTACTTGGTCCAACAATCAGGTCAGCCAAGACAATGTACAAGAGAGATTGGACAAAGCTTTTGCAACTGCAGAATGGAGAGAACTATTTCCCTACGCCCAAGTGTTTCATGAGAGCCGAATTGGATCTGATCACTGTCCGGTTCTAATCAACTGTTGTGTCCCATCGAAGAAAATTCCTCATCAATTCAAATTTGAAACCATGTGGTCTACTAGTCCGAGATGCAGCGATGTTATTAAACAAGCATGGAATCAGTGCCCTCTTGGATTAACTATGTTCCAACTTGTTCAACGTCTAAAATCTTGTCACAGAAGTTTAATGGAATGGTGTAAGGACGAATTTGGGAACAACAAGTTGAAAATAGATTTGCTCAAAGGCAGGCTGGATGCAATTCACTGCCAACCACCCTCCGAAGATAATTTTCGTGCACAATACTCAATTCAGGCTAAATTGGAGGTTTCATTGGAAATGGAGGAAATGTTTTTACACCAACGGTCTCGGGTCAATGGCTCTCTTATGGGGATCAAAACTCCGCCTTTTTTCATACTACTCTCATTCAAAGATGTCAACGCAACCAACTGTTGAGGCTCAAATCTGAGGAGGGGGTTTGGCTGGAAACTAATGAGGAAATCAATAATCAATTACACGGGTACTTTTCTAGTCTCTTCTCATCTGGTGGGGTGAGGAATATGGAGGAGGCCTTAGCGGTGGTGTATCCTGTTATCACAGGGGATATGAATGAGAGACTTACCAGGACTGTCTCAGAGGAGGAGATCAAGACAGCGGTATTTCAACTTGGATCAATCAAAGCCCCAGGTCCTGATGAGTACCTGGGGTTTTTTTACCAACATTATTGGGAGGCCATTGGGCCTGGAGTGTGTCGGGCGATTCAAAGTTTTTTTTATAGAGGTTTCTTACTTAAGGAGATAAACCAAACCAATCTTGTCCTCATTCCCAAGGTTAAGACCCCTGAAAAGTTATCACAATTCAGACCAATCAGTTTGTGCAATTTTCATCTGAAAATCATCACCAAGATCTTGGCTAATCGACTGAAGGGCATTTTGGGTAGCGTCGTTTCTCCAAACCAGTCGGCCTTTGTCCCAGGACGTCTAATCCAGGATAATATTTTGGTGACTCACGAAGCTTTCCACTTCCTATGTGACAACCCTCACTACTGATTAATGCTAATCTATGATTAGGCATGTTAATTGACTGACTGACTGAAGCACTGAACTGATTGATTGAGTGTGTCTGTTTAAGTGCATATCTATCTGTTCGACTGTCAAATTATCTGTTCATGTTTTATGTTTTAAACTACAAATTGAAGCCTTATCAGCGGCCGAGCCAGAAATTGATTAGCGTTATGTGCTAATTAGAATTTATGCGATTTTATGGTATATTTACTTGAAATGTGATTTGGTATGATTAAATTAGATTAAATAGCATTGAAGCACAAAAGTCCAAGTATTTACCATAATGCCATGTTAGTGGACCACTTAGGCAACACATATTGAAGCCCTATTACATTCAAACAAAACATTTGTTCAGCCACTCTTGAGCCCTCAACCGACTAAGAGAGAGAGAGAGTGAGAGAATTGAGTTGTTCTTGAGAGTTTTAGCTTGGAATTTGGAGAATCATAGAAGAGATTGCCTACTTGAGCTTCTAGTCTTATAATTGGAGACTTAAGGTAGAGTTTATGCCTTCTTGTTCATGAATTCAAGTCATTTTATTGCATGGCATGGAAGTCTAGAGATTAAAGACATGAATTATCTTCATATGTTGAATTAAGAGCTTAATCCATGCATGCATGTTGCCATTCTTGAGTTTTGAAGTTAATGTTCATGAAATTCCACATGCATGTTCATATTTTTGCAATGGACCATGAATTCATCTTGTTTTTGAGGGAATTGGCTCATTAGAGCATGTAATTGAAGCTTTGATCTTGGTTAAATACTTGCATGTCACATTAAAGCTATGTTCTTGAAATTTGGCTCAAAATTGTGTTTAGTTGAACTACCTTTAGGTTTTGATTTCTCAAATTGATCTTTGAAACATGTTATATTATGAGTTTTGAAGTGTTTTCCAGAAAATTAGCCCAAAAGGATCGAATTTGGTACATTGAAACTTGTTTTTGAGCTTGAGGTTCTAATCTGGAAATTCCAGATTTTAGACTCACGCTCGAGCGGAGTGACTGGCGCTCGAGCGTGATATTCGTGCATCCAGCACTTTACACTGTTTTACAGTCCGCTTGAGCGGGGTACTGGACGCTCGAGCGAGGACTTGTGTCACACGCTCGAGCGGGTATCGAGCGCCCAATCGAGCGTGATTTTTACACATCCAATACTTTTGGCATGTTTTACATTCCGCTCGAGCGGGGTGACTCGCGTTCGAGCGGAGTATTTTGTTTGCCTATACGCTCGAGCGGGTAAACCCACGCTCAACCGGGACCCCTGTTTTCTAAAAATTTGTTAACTGTTTTAAAAGGGCATCTTTGCATCCTCATTTCATCCTAGGCATTCTTAGGCCTAGTTTAAGGCATCTTAATGAGGATATTGATGTAGGACCACATCGAGTGGAGTTAGGGACTAAGTCTTTGATTCCCGATTATGTAATTAAGTGTATGTTCGTTCTGTAACTGTGTAGGGTTGGCTTTCGGAGACGCGCTCTAGCTGCTTATAGCCCAGAACTCTGTGAGTAACAATGTTGTAAAGAAATGTTCGAAAATGAATATTTTCTGAATGATCAACTGAACTGTTTTCTGAACTGTTTACTGTTAACTGAATGAATATTTGTCCTCTATTCTGAACTGTATTGTGGCATCCTTTGCAACTACTGTTACTGTTACTGGTACTGTTACAAAGATCTCTGTCAGTTCCTATCTTGGAACTTATGTTTACTGTTACGATGGCCATCATTGACTGTTCGGTCTTTTAAGACCTACTGTTTACTGTACTGTTCTGCTAATGGATGTATCACATATGACTGTTATGACTGAATGACTGATATACTGATTCAATAAACTGTTTTCGTTACTGTAAGGACATTCATTCTTAACCTCTTTACACATTATGTTATTCACTGGGTTTTAGCTCACTGTTTATATATATATGTAGGTGTTCAGGTACCAGACCGGAGCTAGGAGCGTGGGTTAGACTCCCTTTTGTCAAAGCCATCCACTGTGTCTCACTGCGAGGTTCTGAACCTGTCAAGCTAGGGCTTTTGGGGTGTTTTAGTTTTCCCCCTTTTTGTTTATGTTCTGTATAGACTGAATGGTGTTGTACTGTACTATTTTAATAGGGATTAAGTCCCTGTCCTGAATGATTGTATATATTGTACATACTATTTTGGTACTGATTGTATATATATATATATGAAAGTCTTTTTGCATACAGACTGTCACAGCTCATTAGACATCTTTTAGTTACTGTTTTGGCTTCCGCCAGCCCTTGTACTCTATATTACTGTATTACTGTTAAGCAGGCCTTCGATAATCTCGGATTACTGGCCGGTTACAGTGCTAAACCCATAGGGGTGGGTTTGGGTCGTGACATCCTCAAGACTCATAAGACTGGCAAGTGCTCCAATAGGGCGGTCAAACTGCATTTTAACAAGGCGTATGACCGAGTTAAGTGGGATTTTCTTGACGCTGCTCTTCGGAAAATGGACTTTAATGAGAAATGGATTAAATGGGTGATAGAATGCGTTACAACAGTGACGTTCTCGATTTTTGTCAATGGGGCTAAGCGAACTTGTTTTAAACCATCGCGAGGACTTCGTCAAGGAGATCCATTATCCCCCTATTTGTTTCTTCTAGTGATTGAGGTACTCTCAAAGCTTCTGCACCAAGGCCTCAGGGAACATCAATTTTTGGGGCTCAAGGTTCGCAGGACTTGCCCAATGCTATCTCATCTGTTGTTTGCGGATGATGCCTTATTGTTTTTGAAAGCTGATTTGGACCAATGCAGAAATATTCTTCGAATCGTGGAGGTGTATTGCAAAGTTTCGGGATAGTCGATTAATTTTGACAAATCAGGGATTCAATTTTCAGCATCAGTAACACCATTGGTGGAACATCAAATTTGTAATTTAATGCAGATGAGACCAGTGGGGGCTGGGGCAAAATATTTGGGATTGCCATCGTGTTGGGGTCGCTCCAAAAAGGATGCTTACAATTTTTTGGTATAGTGGATGATGGATAAGCTTCAAGGTTGGAAGACAAAATTTCTATCTCGTGCTGGCAGGGAAATTTTACTTAAACCAGTAGTGTAAGCCATTCCGACATATGCTATGGCTTGTTTTCGTTTTCCCAATAATTTGTGTGAATCAATGAACTCCATGATGAGCAATTTTTGGTAGAAAGGTGATTCAAAGAGCAGAGGGATTGGCAGCTTGGGATAAACTGTCTTTGCCAAAAGCCAAAGGGGGTTTGGGGTTTCACGATTTTCGAGCTTTTAACAAAGCCTTACTCGCTCGACAAGGATGGCGTCTTCTCAAGTACCCCAACTCGTTTGCAGCAAGGTTCTTGAAGGGTATTTACTTTCCTAATTCTGATTTCTTACATGCTTCGAAAGGAGCCCGAGCTTCTTGGGCTTAGGCGAGTCTCCTTGAGGGCCGCAAGATTCTACAGCAGGGGATGCAGCGGCAAATCTCAAATGGGGCTTTAGTCAATTTTTGGGAGGATAAATGGGTTCCAACGGATAAGGATTTCCGTATCAAAACTATAAGCCAGCTGGGGGCTCCATTTCGAAAGTTAAAGATGCTATTAATCCGACCACTAAATCCTGGAATGTGGGGCTGCTGAAAAATTTGGTCTCACGATCGGACATCCGCAATATCTGTGCCATTCCCATTTCGATTGCCAACATAGATGACACTCTTATTTGGCACCATGATCCTAAGGGCCTGTACAAGGCCAAATCTGGGTATCAAGAGGAGATCATGTTCCAGCAAGCTCAGCTTACTGACAGACCATCCACTTCTTTCCACATTCCTAAACCGGTTTGGGAAATGATCTGGGGCCTTCCAGTCCCTCCAAAACTTAAAGATTTCTGGTGGTGTTGCTGTCACAACTCTTTGGCGACGAAGAAAAATATCTATAAATGTAGATGTACTCGGGATGATGTCTGCCCGGTTTGTCATGGTGAGCCGGAATCTATTGAACATTTACTGTGCGGATATGCATGGACTAAAGCTGTTTGGTTTGGTAGTGATTTGGGTTTGACTTTCCAGGTTGGTATTACGTCTATATTCAAATGGATGTGTGATCTGTACGTTGCCTTCTCCAATAGCAAGGATCGGGTACTGTTTTTCAGTAAGGTATTGTGGGTGAGTTGGCACATTTGGAAATCCAGACATTATTTGGTTTTTAATGGCTTGTCTGTGGATCCCATATCTACCATTTTCCAAGTTTCAAGGGATAGTCTGGAGTTTCCTTCAGTGGCTTCCCGACATCATTCTGGGGATAATCTCAATCCTGCACCAGTGGTAGTTTCCAATGGGGGCTGGACAGCTCCTTCACCTGGATGTTTTAAAGCAAACTGTGATGTGGCTATGGCTCCAGATTCAACTTCAGCTTCTATTGCAGTTTTGTTTCGGAATTGGAAAGGTGAGCTAGTCGATGGGGTTGTGCAGCGGCTAGAGGTGCACTCTGTCATGCAAGGGGAGGCGTTTGTGATTCGCAAGGCTTGCCTCATGGCCAAAATTCTTAATCTCTCTCAAGTTGAAATTGAAGGGGATAACAAAACAGTCATCTCGCTTTGTGTTTCCGAGGACGCTCCTTCCTGGGCGTGTGCTCCTCTCATTGTGAATATTAGAGCTTTAGCTCGATGTTCTAACCTATCCTTCCGCTGGTCACCTTGGACGGAAAACGGGGCAGCCCACTGGACTGCGAGAGCCTCTCTATTTGGTTCTTTGCCAGTTAACTGGGTGCTAAATCCTCCTAAGCCTTTGGTGCAAGCTTTGAGTAGAGCTCTGTTTTCTTTGCTTAGTTTTGTTCCCCTGTTTTTCTTTAGTTCCTGTGTTCCAAAAAAAAAAATAAATTGGGAATTTGTAGATCCTTTTTTAAATCTAGTTTGAGTGGTAATATGACTTCAATTACAACTTTGTTATCTCCATATTTACTCATTACAGATGAATGATTGAAAATAAATAAATAGAAAAATGTTATTTACCATAAAATTATATTTTGAATTTCATTCCGAGAATGAAATGGATGGTGTAAATTTAAAGTTAAGTTAGTTGAATGTGGTCCATAGAATTTTTTTTTTCTTTTTTGAATTTCTAGTATTGTTGAGAATAAATATTAAGCTTATGTTCGGCTTTGGATAGATATAGATCTCAAATCAAATTATTTGACTTTATCATTGAAAAAAAAATAACTCAAATTTATATATGAAAGTTTATGAATTTTAAGGTTGAATTAAATAATTTTATCATGATATATTTAAAATAACTATATAAAATTAGCTATTTGAATCATATAAAGGATGTTCTTTCTAGCTATAAAAATCATACTAACTATTTATATTCTCTCTCACAACTTGTCTTTTATCATTATTTTTTAATCTATTTAACATTATTGATTTAAAATTCACATCTATCTAAGCGGATTCTAAGTGTTATAGTAGTTGTAACAAAAGACATCATTAATAAAAGGTAGGCAATTTTTTTCATAATCCAAGTCTGTGGGATTCACTATGGACTCTATTTAGAAGATCTAAGTCATTCATTTTTTAGGACCATCTACAATGACAGAGCTAGAAAATTAATTTAGTGAGGGTAGCTATTAACTACAATCTCAAGTTTTTCCTCGTAATCAACAAAAATAAGATAATAATATTTTTTGAGTTAATACTAAGCATAATGTTTATTACAAAAATTTTAAGATATGAGCAAGTTAGTACAACAAAATGTTTGATATTTCTCTCAAAATCCAAACTCCAAACCTCTCTTTAGAAATTTAAAGGAACAACCAGTTGAGCTACACTCAAATTTTTTTACAATTGATCCCAACGGGTTTTCATCTTTTAGAAACTTGTCATAGTAGTATCATTATCAATGTCATGGAAAAATAAAATAAAATAAAATAAAATGTTCTACGTATACAACTAAGATCGCTTGATTTTTTAGCACAAAACACAACAAACCAAAATTCATAATTTTATCACAAATAATCACAAATTAAAATCTATAGTTTTAACTAATCAAAACACATGTGAGATCTTACATAAAAATGAGGGGGTGAGTTGCAAGATCCGTATTGAGGGGTAGATGCATACCTAATAGAAAATGGGAGTACATTTCATACAAGTCAAAAGTTACATTACTGCTACTACTACTACAACAACAACAACAAAAATAAATAAATAAATTTGAAAATAAGAACCAAATTGAAACTAGACTTAAAGTGTAAGAACAAAATTGTTCAATTTAAAACTGTAATGACTAAAATAAAATTTGGATCAAACTATTTCGTCCCTGATTATATGTATATATCATTTATAAAAAAAAAATAAAACTAAGTTGATTGAATACTTATAACATTTTCATTTTAGCGATGTATTGTCTATTTTCAAAACATATTTGTTCATTTTTTTAGACAAATACGATAAAATAAAGAAGCTATAATTATCAGATCAATCTAACATTTTTATAGATTATATATATATAGGACTTCAAAAATTGAACAACTTACTATTCATGACTTAAAAGTCCAGACCTTTCCCTTCACATTTCTTTTTACACACTTTCGTCTTTACTATTGCCTTCTCTGAGCCAAAATTCTGGCTCGACCACTACCCACTACCGCCTGCTTTCTTCTCTACCAACTACCGATAACCTTTTTCCCATCTTTCCCTCTTTCCATCCATCTACAAATCCAAATGCATTTACCTTAAAGAATATATATATAAACAACAAACAACCAAAAAAAAAAAAGAGAAGTAAAATTTATATTTAAAATGTATATAATCATTATAAATAAATAATATACAAGATTTTTGGGTATCATTTTCAATATTTTTGGTGCAATTTGCATTATTTTTAAAAGTGAAGTCGAAACTACTTCTGACTTTGGTTCACCAAACAAATTGAGATAGTTCGGTCTTTGGTAGCCAACCAAATTAAATTTGTTTAGATTTTGATGGCCGAACATAGCTAATTAATCAATCTCAGCCTATTTGGTGGGACGTGGCCGAACAAATATGATTTGTTTGGCTGTTTCCAACCGAACAAACCAACTTTGTTTGGCCATGTCTCACTGAATAGACAAAATTTGCTCAGCTCTAGTTCGCTAAACAAAACAAAAATGCTGAAAAGAATTTGTGAAATTGGTGGTTGCGAGGGAGGCTATGGAGTGATGATTGGGCGATGGGGGATTGCAAGCCATGGCAGTGGCATTGCAGGGTGGTGCTTGGAGGTGGTGATGGCATCGGCGGTGGCTATAGTAGTTAAAGATGAAGGCATTAGGGTTTGAAAGATTGAGTGTAAGGAAAAGGTAAGAGGTTAGGAATGAAGATATATGTGAAAAAAAGAAGTGTGTAAAGAGATGAAATAAAATTTTTGAATATTTGAGGGAGGTGAATTTAGAAAAATAGTGTTGTTAGGATCAAGCACTTACCATCTCACCAAAATTCATAGGTAGTGGTAAAGATGCAACTTTATTTCCTTATATGCTTGGCAACGCAATGCCCCACACTAAGTGGCAGATGGGCATGAGGGGTTGTGCTATAAGTGCCAACATGATGGGTTGTCAAGCACTGATGCCACGTCCATACGTGACAGCGAGTCCACAAGGTGATCACTGGCCCTGTAACCAACAATTATATAAGGAGGTAAAATTATGTGTAAATAGAATTAACCCCCCTTCCTCTCCATTTTTCCCCTCCAATATATATATATATATATATACCATTTTACCCTTACACAATGACCAAAAAGGCAAAGAAAAACAATGCCTAGCTCTAGTCTTTGAGAGATATACTGACTTGATTGTCGGAGTGCCCCCGGGTGGTCGAAACCACCGCGGGATTCTTATATTTCTGTTGCAGGTCAGTCAGGTGCCATCTATTCTGCCGGAGCTCTCCAGCTGGTTACTAAGTGGGCAGTGTGATCGGAAAATCACCCACACACATTCTATTATCACTGTTGCCACCTTATCTTCTTTCTCTTTCTTTTCCACTGTAGCCTCTCATCACTACTGCCACCTCATCTTCTTTATTCTTCTTCTTCTTCTTCTTCTTTTTCTTCTTCCCCCTAAATCGTCGAGACCCTATCCCTTACTGCAAATCCCTAACCCAACCCCTTCATTCTCAAACGACATCCTAATCCAGCTCCCTTTTCGTCGCAAACCCCTATTATATTCCTTTCTTCTTCTCCCTTGTCCTGTCATTCTTCTTCATCTTTGTCACTAATTCCCTCTCTAAACCCTAAATGAGAGAGATTAAGAAAGGAGAAGGAACAAGGGGAAATGAAACCTCTAGATCTAGGGTTTAGGGAGAAGGGTGAGGAGAACGAGAAAATGATGAGGTGATAGGCAGGGGTCGCTGATGGGTTACAAAGGAAAGGTTGGCAGATGAGGGGAGTGACAGGGTAACAGAATGGATGGTGGAGATGGGTGGCGAGAAGATGAGATAATTGCGGGTGATCAATAGAGGCGGTAGAGGTGGTTTGGGCAACAAAGGTGGTCTCGATGGTAGGTAGGTGAGGGTGGTAAAGTTGGGATTAAATGGGTAATAAAAATTCAAAATTCAAAATTTCAATTGAGGTGTCCAAACGAATAGGATGCCCATTTAAATTATGGAGATACATTTAGGCCTCGTTTGAAAATAGATTTTTTTAGTAATTTTTTGATTTTTTTGTTAAAATGTGATGTAAAAAAAATTAGTATATTTGGGATAACTTTTTGACTCTTTACGAAAAGATGTGCAAAAAGTAGAGAAAAAAATAATCTTTGACTTTTTGATATGAGTTATTGTTTTTTTGATTTCTTTAATGACTTTTTGACTTTTTAGTTAAAAGAGTCAGTTACCAAACGAGGTCTTAGACCCACCTTTATCTATCACAATATTTTGTAGTGTACATCAACCACCAGTTCAGCTTGTAATTTTAGTTATTGTTTATAACAAGATCTTTTAAGGGTTTGTCACATTACGTATAATAACAATTAGGGTTTGGCTGAGCGTATGGGTTTTATAGGTCTATTTAGAATTGATTTTGATAATTTGAATTGTTTACTTTTTAAAATTTATTGAATAAAATATTTGTGTAAAATTAAAATGATTGGATATCGATAGCTATATATTTGAATCAAATTTATATTACAACAATGGATAACTATTTTTAAAATTATATATGTCATCTATTTTTTTAAAAATAAATATGATTCAAATATATAGTTGTGAATGTCTAAACCAAACCCAAGTTATCTTCAGAGTTGTCCAGGTGTGTTCAAGCCCAAATTTTAACCAGAAATTGTCTGTCTAAGTCCGACCTAAGTTGCCCGAATTGCTCAAAAAATTGAGTTTTTTTTTTTTTTTTTTTGGGTGCAAATAATTTAATTAATAATTAATTTGTCAAAATTAGGCTCTATTAATATATTTTTTTTAAAATCATAATAATGTCAAACTAAATAATTTATATGATGTTAAGAGATAAGAATTAAAGAATCGATATGCCGCTACAGTGGCTTTTACAATTTCTGAGTGAGAAAAAATACAAGGTTTTATATTATGTTATTTGTGTTTATAATATATATTTAATGTGATGTAATAATTTAAATTATTTTAATATCATCAAATCACCAATAATTTATATACATATTTAATATTTTTATATATTTATGTGTATATAAATCGGGCTTTGGATTGCTCAAGTTATTTGGTATCTTTGCCTAAACAACCCAACTTTAATTTAGACTTTTGAATTTTTACCTTAAAATGTACCGAATTCAAAAATATTTTTTTTAAATTCTAAAAAGTTCAAACTAAGCTCAGATTGCTCAGGTTAAGCTGTAAAAGTTACCCCCTAATATCATGGAGACAAATAGATAATAAACAATAATATTACAAACCCTCCCTTATCAATCTAGAATTTATTTAGAAAAAAAAATCAATGGCTTAGATTGATTTCATATGTAAACCTCACACTTTATCAATTCAATTTTCACTACACAAATATATTCAGAATAAATTTAGCATTCGTATGACTGAGTTGTTAGCATTTTTTTTATAATAAAAAACGTAAAACCTATCTTTAAAATAAAATTAAAAAAGAAAAAGAAAAAGAAAAAGAAAAAACCTAATAATATAATGCAAAGCTAGAGGCATCACTTTTGAACTGTCCTCTTCAAAGCTAGAGGCATCACTTTTGAACTGTCCTCTTCAAACCATATTCGCTGAGAAGCATCCATTTGAAAGGCGCATGTGCACCCGCCACTTGCCACCGTAGCATCATCACCATATGCCAAAAACCTCCCATTCATAGGGTATGGTTGGGATTGGAGTGTTTTAATAATTTTTTTGAAAAAATTACAAAAAAAATTAATTTTTTTTGAAGGTACCTAATATTAAAATTTTATAAGATAAAAGATATATAATATTTTTATAATAGTTAGGATCTCTTAACATTTTTACAGAAAAAATTTGACACAGAAATTTTTTAATTTTCACAGATAAATTTCTCTTATTTCACACAAAAATTTTATCGTTAAACCTTAGTTAATAAAAAAAACATATTGGACATCTCCTACTACATAAACTTGAAAAGGAATGTTTTCACTAATTTTTTATTTTTAAGATTTGACTTTTATAATAAAATAAAAATAAATTTTTAATTTTGTTAATTTAAACTCTAATTTTTTTTATTTGTTCTCAATGTAAATCATCTACTTATTTTCGTTGAGTAAAACTGAAAGGAAAAAAAAAAAAAAAAGATGATATTTTAGCCTCTAAACCTAGCGGAAAATTATATTTTAGACATTTTGTATACAATTATATTGAGTTGAATGAGTAAAATACATTTTTTTTTTTTTTGTCGGTTTTACTCAATGAAAATAAACTAACAGTTTAAATTTAAAAAATTAAAATATTAGGGTTTAGATAGGTAAAATAATAAAATATAGGGTTTATTTTGTCACAAAGATTAGACTAGAGTTTTTTTTTTTTGTTGTTATTTCCCCTGAATTTTTTTAGTTAATGTGTTTAGAAATTTGTTAAAACAGTTATTTTAATGTTTAAATTATGTTAGTTTAACCCCAGTGTATAACAAATGATTATGTGTTGTAAAGGCTTGTTTTAGGGACAAAACCAGCAAAAAACAAAGAAAGGAATAACCAAATCATACGTTTACATCATTGGAATGTACAAACTTGCAACAAAATTGTCACAAAGCAACATACGCAGTTCACCAAGGACAGTGAGGCAGTTAGCTGAGAAGTAGATAATGGAGCGGATTTGGATAAATCCGATCCAATCTGATTATGTATCCGATCCATAAATTACTGAGACGAACTAAAAAGGTCTAAATATTAGTCTTATTTGCCAAGTAAAAATGGGTGTAAGAATGCTACAATAGCAAAAAAAATTGACAGTGTTGAATTTATTGATTGGACATCTGAATAAGGTGGATTCGGATTTGGATTCGGATTTGAATTGGCCATTATCGGATAATCTGTTAAATTTGGATTCAGATGGATGACTAATAAGGTAGTGTTGAATTTTTTGTATTTCGGCTGAATCTGATCTGTTGATGGGCCTATGTGAGTTGAACATGCAACATCTGCAAATATTTCAAGCAAATGGATGCAAATCTCAGAAGCCTTATGTTAGATAGATGCCATTTCAGATATGAGGTCATAATTTATTATACAAATTCACAAAATATAATTTGTATCAAATGGGGTTGGAAAAAAATGAAATTTGTTGTTACATAATTAGGTCATCAAGAAAAGGGGTACTGAATGGAAGCTTTACGATCCCAGAAGCTACTAGAAATGACAAAATCCAAATTGGTAGAACGAATTGGAAGACGGCCATCAAAATATTTTTCCCTGCAAAGTGATTCCAAAAAACACAAATTAAGCTAGTCGCCAAGAAGTGAGTTAGTTCAGAAATACCATGGAACGAGCTGATAAGTGAATCGCAATAGGAGGGTAACAACATATGTAGTTAAGCATTTGAGAGATGAAAAACAGATTAGAGCAGCAAATGATACCACCAACACCCCTTCATGAAGTTAAAATTATTGAGCCAACAACACAATGGAAGCTTAAATTTCCAGTAAATTCCGCATAAATTCCCTGTAAATTTGATAAAGTGATCGATGGCAATGAGAAGAACTTTCCTTTCTTCTGCAGCAAAACATGTTGAGCTCTTGGGAAAAAGTGTAAGGTATGAATTTTTCCAATTTTCTACTGTGCTGGCGTGTGTGTGTGTGTGCGTGTGTGTGTGTGAGAGAGAGAGAGAGAGAGAGAGAATGCTAGAAAAATGTTTCATCCAGTAATTACCTAAAAATATTCTATAAATAGAAGCCCCAAAAAAAATTTAAGAAGCAATAACTAGAAGCCAAGAAATTGATTAGGAAAATATGCATATGATGATTTTTTTTATCAGCAAAAAAGAATTTCTTTATTAATGAGATAAAAAAAAGAATTACATCAATAAAGGACAAAGAAGCACGGAAATCTACATCATAGCCAACCCGACTCATCCCAAGTAGGTTGGCACAAGAAAGGATCGCAAAATCATGTGCAAGCACTTCCAACAAAACCAGAAAAAAAGGTTGGCAAGAGGTCAAACCAAAACAGAAAGGAAGCAAGAACAACCGAAACATTACCAAAAACAAACAATGACCCAGCTACCCTATTCCAGAATCAGCCTGAAAGCAACAGTATAAACTTACTTCCCAAACCCAAAATCATGAATTAATATGCATATGATTAACAAGACATGCTAAGAGAATAGATTACTGCCCTCATTTATTTCACTGTAATGTGTTGTATAAACGATAGTTTTCATATGCTTCTTCAAGAAATTTGTTTTTCCTAGACAATTTACAATAATACATCTAAACTATTTGCTCACTCGACTGGTAGTTTGCTTGGACATATGTTCTTGACCATGCATGAGTGGATGCGGACATAAAGGAAATTGCAGCTACACATGCTTGTTCGCCTTAACAGCTTAGACTATGAAATTTCTGTAACCCAACAAAAATTGGGCCGAATTCAACTTATATATTTAACTTTGAATTAGAGTCATCTCCTGGATCTGAGTTAGGACTTGAAAAAAGACAATGGTCTGACACATCCCTTTTATGGAGCAGCAGAGTTGTACAACCGCTTATTGAAAAGGGACGTTTATTGCGAAAGATAAATCACCAAGATTAAAATTTAACAACTATTTTACCATCTTTGTTAATATGCCCATACCTGATGATCTACATCTACTGACAGCTTTGAAGGTTCGACTACAAATTGGTTGTGCTATACAACAAGTTAATACCACCTATGCAACTACCCTTCACTATCAAATGACATATAATGTTCAAAACCATGCCTTTGATGTCCACTACATAATGTTTGTTCTCATCCTTTAGGAATGGAGTACAAGCTTCAACTCAATAGTTGCAGATATTAAAGACAACAATGAATATGCAAGGACATAAAAAAATATAGTATCACTGCCTTTAGGTAAATCACATCAAAGCAGAAGTTCTGCCATTTAGGATGAAAACTCACCCCAACTATTGAGGAAGAATCAATAATACATTACATATGTACTCTCTAAGCCCCAAATTAAAGCTCCACCAGAAGATGGAGAGCAGACAATCAAATCTAGGGTTAAGCTTCCACACAAAAGCATGGTCATTTTTCAACTTTGTTATCAAACTAATGTCTTTTAGGATCCTCAATGCTATTTGCTGGGGAATCGGGAAGCCCACAAACACGCAACAATATCGGGCTAATCTGTCGGTGAGAGACTCTAAAGTCCACATGCATACTACCAAGGCCCAATATTCAATAGAACATTGCTCTCAGATGGTTATAGACTATGGTATCTTAAGCATCTTAACCTAACCATAAAAGTAAATTCCTGAGTTTCAATTTCAATCAAATATATATATATATTGGTCAGTAAAGAATTACAACAAAAGAGCTGATAAACAATAGTTTGACTGGTTAACCGTAAACTCGTGCACTGAATATTCTTTAGTATTATTATTAAATTGCACAAAACAACAATTTTTTCTTGTTTCTTTTTAGGACTACCACAAACAGAAGAACTATTAATCAAGAAATTGAGTGAAAAAAACACAGAATTACATAGACAGAGAGCTCAGAATCTAACAAAAAATGAAACTAAAGATGAACAAATAGAAGATTACCAATTGAGTTAGAAGATCTCTCAGTCCGATCAATGATCCACTCTCCAGTCTCCCGGAGCTTCCTTTCCACAGGCCCCTCAGACTCTCCCACTGAATTCGAAAAGATTGAATCAAACAGAGTCTTGCCCTGTTCCGAATTCCTAAAAAAATTGAAGAAATCAAAATTAAAATTGTTCAGCACCACAACAAATAAGCATTATTTTCCACAGAAAATCAGCATCAAATGAAGTGCGTTTTGCCTGTTGCTGGTGTCTCTGTCCCGAAAAACACCGGCGCCTATTACTTTTTCGATTTCAGCAACAGAGGGTTGTTTTTGTTTTTGTTTTTGTTGTTTCTGTTTTAATTGGAGATGCTTTGCTGCTGTGGTTGAAGGGTTGGGAGTGTTTATCCTATGCAATGGAGGCTTTGGATTGGTATGAGGAGGAGGGGGGTTATTGTTGGATAGAGAAGCAATAATAATGTGAGGTTTTGTGGAGGAAAAGGAGGTTAAAGAATGCATGATGACTCTCTCTCTCTCTCTCTCTCTCTCTCTCTGTGCCACTGGTTTTCTTCTTGGTGTCTGTATGTGTGTATATCTATGGTGTGTATGTGTGGGTATGCACGTTATAATTTAAAAAAAAAAAAATTTATACAATTTGTTTGAGTCATAATTAAAAAAATAAATTATAAATAAAAAAAATATAACTAAAAATATATACAGGACATTCTTTTTAAAAGTGTAAACATTAAAAGAGTTAAAAAAATAAATTATAAATAAAAAAAATATAACTAAAAATATATACAGGACATTCTTTTTAAAAGTGTATACATTAAAAGAGAAATATTATAACACATCCTTATGTATCTTATAATTAAAAAAGGGATAAATTATAAATATATTTTCTAAAATTTATTTAAAATATGAATTGTCCCTATAGTTTGAAATATTACAAATACCTCAATGTCAAAATTTTTATTTAACAGAATTAATTAAAAAAGTAAAATTTCTAACTGTTTACCTATACAATAATAAAATTATCTAAATTATTAATTGAAATAAAATTTTAACATTATTAAAAACTGTAATTAACTTGATGATTTATTCATAAAATGACTTAGTTATTATGAAATTAAAAATCTTAGGGGACAAAATGTAATTTCTAGAATCACATGGGATAATTTATAATTTAAATAAGTCTCGGGGAATGTGTTTGTAATTTACCCAAAAAAAGGGCATTACTTTAATTTTCTAAATCATAACTAATATATATATCATAACTAAACCCAACATGAGTCATAATTAAAATAATATTATAATTAAAGAAGAAAAATTAATTGTAACTAAAAAAATTGGAGCTCGATCCTTAATCATTTCTTGAACTCAACACAACGACGTTCCTCTGTTGCCATAAGCTCCGGTGCAAATCTAAAGAGACTAGTAAAGACAGCCTCAAACTCTGTTACAGGTGTGTTCAGCTACTTGAGCTTCAAGAAATAATCCATCAACTTCTCTGTAGCAATGGGAGGCAAAAACTTTTCTTGGAAAGCGTTGACAAAGGCCCCCTAAGTCATCCTAATACGTCCACGCGCATACTTCCACCACTGACCTGCATCTCCCTTCAACTGCAAAGATGCCAAGGTCACCATCAAACCATCGTTCTCGATGCCAAGCATCTCGAACGTCTTCAGCATTTGCTTAAGTCATTCATTTGCCTTCAATAGCTTTTTTGGATCCCAAAAAACTCATCCGAATTCGACCGGAAGAACTTATTCTTTAGAAATGACAGCCCTGTCTCGGCAACATGTGCTTGTACTTGATTCTCAGTCCTGAGAATGTCCATGGATTCCTGCAAAGCACTAGCGATTTCACGGGCCAAAGCGCCCATGGCTTGCTGACCTGCTGGCTTGGCCACGCTGGCGTGACCAACTCCCTTCTCCTGTGCCAGAATGTCATTAGGTAACGACATCTCCTGCCGTCTAGGCTTACCATGCCTAACACCACCACGTCCACATCCATGTCCTGACATCCTAATAAAGGTAACACAACATATTAGCACATTCACAAATGTGCTGAAACTAATTTACTTACGTCTGAACATGGTGGACAACAATTAATTCACTCCACATAAGCACCTAATCACATAAACACAAACGAACTTCCTTTCTAAATAATGATCGTCCCGTGACATTACTAGAGTTCTAGTTAGAAATAGCAATGATCAAGTGCTCTTTAACTAGGACTTCTAGAAACTCGTAGACCCAATCAATATCTAAGAAATTAAATTCAATACTCATTTAGTCACATAAGCATGTTATCACATAGCATGCCAGGTCTATTTCTAATACCATCTAGCAAGAGAACCCATTGTGGTAAAAACTGCATCTCACGATCCCAAAGTATTCTAACTTGGTAGCTTTTATACCAAGTTGCAACACCCTAAAATAAATAATAATAATAATCCAACCCATAACACTACTCATAAATGATCAAACGACATCGTAACTTCTATGCCATTCATTTCTTAGATCAACACAAAAGATGACATGTACAATATATATTCATAAATCCTCGATTCTAAATCTATAGAATATAACATGAATACATGAATTTAAAATAAAATTCAGCCAAATAATTAGATGCCTTAATGGCTACAATTTTCCAAGCCGATGCGTGGGTACAACAAAATGAGTTTAACTCAATACAGGGTGTAGACACCCCATTTTTCACCATCCATAAGACTTCGACGCGACTGATGATTTACATGGTGGAGAAAGGTGTTCAGGGCAAAGGTTCAATTTCTTCGGCAAAGAGAGAGTCAAATCTCAACTTCATACCCCTGTTCTGGACCAGAACGATCTCGATCAAAAGATTTTTTAGACTTAAAACCCTCTCTTTCAAAAGCATTTTTGAAATAAAGTTTCTGCGATGTTCCGAGGCTCGCATTTTGTCAAAAATTACGCTTTTCGGTAAACCGAGCAAGGACAAAGTGCAAATGAATGAAAGAGAGATGAAATCTTTGAAAAATCTTTCAAAACACCTTACTTAGGGGTTTGAAGTTGAAGAAAAGAAGAGAAGAGGGAAGAAATCCAGTAGGGGGAGAAAATGGGCATGAACCGTTAAAAGAAAGTCGAGCAGCCCTCGCCGAATCGGGCCTATTCATTTGGATACTTGGAATCAAACTATGAGGCCACGACCGTTGGAAATCTTACTCCCGGGGCTTCATTTTTCACTCAAGAATCTCCTAAATTCAATTCCGGACAGGGGAGATATGGTTGATTGAAGTAGGGCATCACTCTGGTTGGACTGAAATCTGCGCGGCTTTACGGAAACTAGCATAACTTTTTCCACAGGAGGAATTTTAATGTAAGGTTTACGCCATTGGAAAGATAACTTCCGGAGCTTCAATTTGGACACTTGAATGGCCACCATTGGACTTCCCAATCACCCACCGGCCACTTTTCTTCCCGGCAGCCTTTTTTTTCATCCTGAAAGTAGCTGGCCGGCCAGAAAATCTAGCTGGCCGGCCACCTATTTGGCGAAATGACTTTTTTGCCCTTTTAAACTATCCGGCCATGCCCCCCTCCCCAAGTGTGTCCTAGAAGTGAATTTTATTTTCCACTACGCCCATGTCCGAGGGTTTGGCCATTTTGGGGGGAAACTTAATTTGTTTTTTAATGTAAGGTTTACGCCATTGGAAAGATAACTTCCGGAGCTTCAATTTGGACACTTGAATGGCCACCATTGGACTTCCCAATCACCCACCGGCCACTTTTCTTCCCGGCAGCCTTTTTTTTCATCCTGAAAGTAGCTGGCCGGCCAGAAAATCTAGCTGGCCGGCCACCTATTTGGCGAAATGACTTTTTTGCTCTTTTAAACTAGCCGGCCATGCCCCCCTCCCCAAGTGTGTCCTAGAAGTGAATTTTATTTTCCACTATGCCCATGTCCGAGGGTTTGGCTATTTTGGAGGGAAACTTGATTTGTTTCCCCCCCCCCTTTTTTTCCCCGTCTTTTCCACCCCTTTTGCTTATATATACAGCCCCCTCCCTTCGGATTTTAGGGTTACAAAATTTGTTTTGAGAACCATTTCTTCACCAACCCATAGCCCTACCCTTCCATCCTCCATTCCAGCAGTTTGAGGGTGTTCTCCAGAGCTTAGGAGTGCTGCATTTTGGTCCAAGAAGCTATCAAAATTTGGTCTTCAAGGGTGAGTACCATTCCCACTCTTTTGAGCTTATTCTTGTATCATTTCTTAGCCATACATGCTTGCTGTTTTGCGCTCCGGCCCTAACTGAAAGTGGCATTTTTTTGAGCTCATTTTCACTTTTGTTTAAGGGCCCCTCACTGTTTGAGGCCCCCTTGATGTACTTGCTTCATTATCCTTCTTGTATGCCATTATCTTGTGTAGTATTTTTGGCCTATGTATAATCTGTTTTGAGGCATGTCATAAACTGTAAAGGGGCTTATTTTGAGTCCTTCTTCAATATTGTTGAAGGGCTCAATGATGTTTGAGGCTTCTATCTTCCACTTGCCTTTATAGCCCTTTTTTTGCTCCATTTTTGCATGATTTGTTAGCCTATTGTGCTTCTGTTTTTGGGCTCTTTTCAGAACTGAAAACAGTATTATTTTGACCCCCTCTTAATGTTTCATTAAGGGTCTTTCATTGTTTGAGGCATACTTTATATACTTTGTGTTATATCTCTCTTTTTGGCCTTATTTTGTGTAGAACTTTAGGCTTGCATGCATACTGTTTTGGGTCCGGCCATCAACTGTAAAGTGTAATATTTTGGGTCCCTCTTAAATATTGTTGAAGGGCCCCTTTGTGTTTAAGGGCAGAAACCACAACTTGCTTCTTTGTCCATCTTTTGGCCCATTTCTTGCTTGAGGGCTTAGCCATACTTGTGTTGGTTTTTGTGGTTTGTTGTAAGCTGTAAAAGGTCATATTTTTGGTCCCTCTTCAACATTGTTGAAGGACCCTCAGATGTTTGGGGCCAGCAGCTGTAACTTGCTTCATTGTCTCACATTTAGGGCCATTTTTGCATGCTAGCTTAGCCCCATTTGTGTTTGCTTTTTGGCCCTTCTTAAAACTGAAAATATGCTTGTTTTGGGGCTTCCTTGAATCTGTATTCACATGTCATGATCAAATATTGCATGCTTTGTATAGCTGTAGGCCATTATGTATGCCTAATTTTGCATTTCGGGACCATTTCATGCATCGGGTGCTATATTGTCATGATTCGGGGCTGTTTCGGGTCATATTTTTGCTTCTGAAATTTGCATGTTTGCATATCATATTTCATGCCTTGCCATGCCTTGGTAGAGTGGCATTCGTGCCTTAGGTTCGGTCCTCGATTTGCGTACATGCGTGCACGTACTTCGAGAGTCTCGTTTTCATCTAATGGCCTCTTATGTGAGTGTGGCTGAGGTCCACTCATGTTGGTGTAAGTCCATTGCGCATTGTATATGCCATTTTATTTCATAGCATTGTGTATGCTAGGTTGTATGTTAGCGCATTGTGTATGCCGTGTTACCTCGTGCATTGTGTATGCCATTTCATAGCATTGTGCATGCTAGGTTGTATATTAGTTGCATTCATGCATGTCATGCATATTGCATTGTGTTTGGGATAGGAATTAGCCCAGGCACGGGAAACGAGGTACATTTCGTACTCCGAGTGACGGAACGTGTCTCAATTCCCAATCACTGACACTCCGGATTATCCATGATGGAGTCTAGGTTTTGTTTTGTTTTCATGTGCATTCATTCTATATTGAGTTGCACAATTCGACTCCTCGGCCATTATGCATCGATATGCGTGATTGGTGGCACGAGGATCGAGGCATGCATATATTTGTGAAAATACATTACCATGCCCCTTTCTTGCTCTCTGTTGCAGCAAATCAAGAATCAGCAGTCTTTCGGGGTTTGGCGCGCTTTCCAATAAAATTATTGCAAACAGAGGCTAATCGGGGCATCGCCGTGGATTTCCGTGCAAAGGCAACCCGGATATGCATCATTCATCAGAGTCAAGGCAGTCCCTGGCTTGCATGCCAGTTTATAGCTTTCCTAGATTAATTTGTAAATTAATTAGGATTTTTGTATTTATTGGGACTGTATTGTTTATTCATTTGGGACTGTATATTATTCTTTCGGACCCTCCGCGCGAGGGCACAACTTAATAAGTGTGCGTGTGTGTGATGTATGTCTTCCAATCCCACGTCTTTCTCCTTTTATTTGCCCGCTTATGATGGTTAGATTAGGGCATGTTTCAATTAGCATACAGATGATAGCATGTTTGCATTCATTCATCTGTCTTGCATGCACCGGCTCGGCGAATCATACTAACTGCATTGTATTTCAATTCCAAGTTAATACATGTTAGCTGTAGCATTTCATATGCCATGTCTAGAATAGCCGAGCCTGCTATAGTTGCATTTTTGCATGTGTTGCATTAGCATTCCTGTATAATTAGGATCATGCATGGATTTCTAATTTAGTTTCTGTTTTGGCTTGGAGTACTCGGTAAGTTTTATGCTTTAGCATCCTTGCATGCGTGTGAGTGACTGCCATGATAGCATGTTTACCATGAGGCTAATTGCTTATGTGATATAACTGCCTGAATGCCTGTGGGTGATGGTTAGGTTATTTGGATTGGAACAATTCATTCACTGTGTGTTTTAAGCCCACTCGATAGTGGCAAAAACATCTTTTCTAAGCCCACCCGAGGTGGCAAATTCACGTCTTAGCCTACTTGCGAGTAGCACCATCAAACCATTTTCAAATAAACAAACATGAAATGTTTTGCTCAATTCAGGCGAT
This sequence comes from Camellia sinensis, assembly GCF_004153795.1. Classification (NCBI taxonomy): domain Eukaryota; kingdom Viridiplantae; phylum Streptophyta; class Magnoliopsida; order Ericales; family Theaceae; genus Camellia; species Camellia sinensis. The sequence continues at coordinate 1,514,181 of NW_021026119.1, forward strand.
CTAGTCTATACTTATATGCTGTGCGCATCACATAGTAAATCTAGGCTAATAACCAGAATAAGAACACATAATGTTTTCAAAAATAGATATCATGGTTAGTAGAGGCCGATCTTTGATCGGGCGAGCGGGGGTGCTCACGAAAGTGCCTTCCCCAGTCGTACCCAAGTTCCGAGCCGAGGCAACTTTAGTGATGACGGACACGTGGCCTTAGGCAACGAGTCAGGGTTCCTAAATTTCTCAAAATAAAATATTAGGTGGCGACTCTGTATCTGGCAAGCAGTCCATGTTTGGCACTTCTTTTCTAAAAATCTATTTTCTCAAAACGATTTTGCCGGATTTGGACTCTTTGGTTCAAATTACGAACCGTGGCAATTTGGAGTCCTGAGCGTGAGTGACCCCAAATAACAGAACGGGACTGTTCCTCCGGGGCGTTCGGGGACGTCTACAGTTTCTGGCGACTCCGCCTAGGGATTTAGAGAACTTGACATCGAACTCATGATATCTGTTTTTGACTACACTTATGTGTTTCTTTGCATTGCATGTGAATTGGTGCGCCTAGGACACCGTGTTTGCCATCTGCTATTCCTGAACGGTTTGCCGGAGGCTTGTCTTGTCAAGGCATGACGGTTGTGGGCTCTGCCAGTATGGGAACACAAACCCCGGTTTTACCGGGGCACCCTTTTGACCATTCGACCTAGTGCATATTCGGATCCAGAAGTGACCATTCCAAACTAGGACAGGTTGCTTACCCGTTTTATTAGGTTGTTTGAAACCGCCGCGTGCGTAGTGAAACTAGCTCCTGACAAAATAGGACAGGGAAACCCTACCCCAATATAGGGTGTTTTGGCTCTCACTTATCTGTTATGTGCTTTAGAGTGCGTCTCTACAGGGAATGCATGTATCAGTGTATGAGTTTGGGCACCAGGCCTGCGGGCATCAGTATTTGGAAGAATCAGTTTTACCTGAGGGTATCAGTTTCTGGCAAATTTGGGCAGAATTCAATAGAGAGCACACTCATTCAACTATGCTCATATCTGTTCAGGTGAATCAGGCTGAGATGCTGTCTGTTTTCTCTTTTGCTAGCAGTCTTGGAACATAGCTTCAGAAGGCCCCGATATCCCCCGGGTCCATCGGACTTGTGCTGATAGACTCTGTCAGGTTAGAGATTCAATTCAAGGGCAATCAGTGTTCCTTTGCCAGAGGCAGGGTAAAAGGGCCAGTCAAGCACAGATCACCAGTTCAGCAGTTACCAGAAGGAGCTACCTTATCCACCCCACCAGTGAATAGCCAGGCTGAGGTCTCAGTTTTTATCAGTTTTTAGTCACCCCACCATTCAGTCAGTCGGAACAGCAGAACATGGCAGGAATGGAGGAAATGATGCGTCAACTCCAAGAGAGCATGAAAACCATGCAGCAAGAGGCTGCTCGTCAAGCAGAATTTGCCAAACAGCAGGCTGAGATCATGGCTCAACAGGCAGACTTAATTGCCCGGCTGCAGCAGCAAACAGGAGCATCTGCTCCTCCCTCGCCAGGAATTCCAACCCCCGGGGAGACAGCTAATGTCCAGGAAGATACGAACATTCCGATAGGGCCACCTCCGCCCCCGATCCTACCCCAGCTATCTAAAGCACCGATCAACCTACCGGACTCTCCCTTCGAGTTCGAGACAGACCCCACAGCATTGAAGTTGAGCAAGCTCGAAAAGCTGTTCAAGAGATCCCAAGGAGTCAAGGCCATCCCTAACATCGAAGATGGATATACCGACGCAGTTGTGACGCTGCCTGACAAGTTCAAAATGCCACACATTGATCGATTTGATGGGTCCGGGGACCCTATGGTGCACCTGAGACTGTTTTCAGACATCTTAAGGCCAATGGGCCTCAGCAGACTTCAGAAGCTATCTCTGTTCGGCCGAACCCTGTCGGGTGTGGCGGCCATATGGTATGCCAAATTAGAAGATGATGTCAAGAGAAACTGGGACGAGATGGTCGAGGCCTTCATTACGCAATACTCATACAATACACAAATCGAGATTATAACCCGTGATCTCGAGACATTAAGGCAAGAGCCTAAAGAGAGTTTCTCAGAATTCGTGACCAGATGGAGGGCCAAGGCTTCAATGATGACCCTGAGGCCTACTGACAAGGACCAGATCAGGATGATTGTACGCAATCTCCAGTCAAAACTGATGCAAAAGATGATTGTACTCCCCTTCCCTACCTTTTCTGATCTGCATGAGATGGGGGTACAGATTGAGGACGCTATGAAGCAGGGCCTTCTTGACCAGGAAAAAGGGCCGCCCAGGAAGGCATTTTCCCGCAGTTCAAATGCGACCACCAGTGGTGATGCAGCTGCAAGATCTTCTGAAGTGGGCATGGTTACCACCTCCGCATAAAAAACAGCTACCCCATTCACCGGTGCGTCCGGAAGTAGCTCACAAGGAACCAAATACCCGCCTCGAGTCAAGAGGGTTTTTACCCCACTTCATATGCCTTTGTCAAAGGCTCTAGAGGTCTTAATCCGGAAAGGGCATCTGAAACCGTTGGAACAACGGCCCTTACTCGATCCTATCCCTGCAAAACATGATCAGACTAAGTACTGCACCTACCATCAACAAACCGGTCATGACACCGACAGTTGCTTTTGTCTGCGCTATGATGTACAAGATCTGTTTGACAACGGGGTCATTGCCGCACCAAGTCCTACAAAGTCTATCGGCACTTGATCAGTGAATTTGTGGGGGGATAATGTGATCTGATCAGAGGTTGAACCAGCTGCGGGTGACACTCGGTTTACTCCAAATGTGGAAAGGACAGGCACTGTTTTGAGCATTTGTGAATGCCAGTTTCTGACTTGGGTGTTCGGTCAGTCTTGTCGTTTTGTATTGAGTCAGTCTTTTTATACTGAGTCAGTCGGGTCTGTTTTGTTGTATCGAGTCAATCCTGTTTTGTCAGAGTCTGGTGATTTCGGGGGTGTTACCTCGAACATCACTTGCTTGTTTTGAGCTTGTCTTTTTGGGCTTTCTTTTCAGTCTGTTTCTGCCGGGGAGCCCGTTGTGCCAACAGATTTGAATGAAACAGCAGTGGTTTTTCATGCTTTTGTGCTTGCTTCTGCCGTGCGCCAATTGTGCCAGAAAATTTGAATCGAACGGCAGTACTTTTCACCTACTTTTCTGTGCCTTAAATTCATTACATTGACCTAAGTTTTTCAAAACTTTTTGAACACTGCGGTGAAAACGAAGAGGAAGGAATTCCTCGGGTTTTGCAAAAATTTGATCAATTGAGAGAAAGAGAGGCGTGCTAAGCCCGTCAATGAATGAAATCATGCTTATTAGTGTGAGTACTGAGAAGGACCCTGGCTTGATCCAGACTGGTTTCACACTATCTTCAGCGCGAGCGATTTGTCGCTTTCTTAAAAATTTTCAAAAACAAAATGTTTTGCGCGGTCCTGCGAAGACTTGTGTGGAATCGCTCTTGAGATTGTGCAGCCTAGGATCGCTCTCAGCCTCAAGACTCGACCCCTCATTGTCAAACCAGAACATGGCAGGGATA
>NW_021026119.1:1521466-1618264 GCF_004153795.1 Camellia sinensis
ACTAGTTAAAGGTCAAGGCAGAAGACATAAAGAAAACTGCATTCAAAACTAGGTATGGACATTATGAATTTTTGGTAATGCCATTTGGGGTAACCAATGCACCTGCAGCGTTTATGGATTTAATAAATAAGGTGTTCAAACAATTCCTGGATGAATTTATTGTTGTCTTTATTGATGATATATTGATTTACTCCAAAAGCAGGGAAGAACATGAGAATCATTTGAGAACTGCCTTACAAATCTTGAGGGAAAAGAAGTTATATGCAAAATTTTCCAAATATGAATTTTGGCTGGACAACGTAGCCTTTCTAGGCCATGTAATCAACAGGGATAGCATATCGATAGACCCACAGAAAATTGAAGCTATTGTGAACTGGCAAAGACCAACTACTGTGACAAAAGTTAGAAGTTTTGTGGGACTGGTTGGCTACTACTGCAGATTTGTGAAAGACTTCTCAAAACTTGCTATGCCATTGACTCAGTTAACACAAAAAAATGCACAATTTCATTGGAATGACCAAAGAGAGTTTCCCTTTCAAGAATTGAAAACCAAATTAGTGATTGCACCGATTCTAACTCTGCCTAATGGTACAGATGGATTACAAATATCTAGCGATGCTTTATATAAAGGATTGCGGTGTGTGCTAATACAAAACGGTAAGGTAATTACTTATGCTTCTAAACAACTCTGACCACATGAAAAGAACTATCCGACCCATAATCTCGAGCTTGTAGCCGTAGTCTTCGCTTTGAAAATCTGGCACCATTATCTGTATGTAACAACTTGTGAGGTGTACACAAATCACAAAAGTTTGAAATACTTCTTTACCCCAAAAGAACTGAACATGAAACAAAGAAGATGGCTTGAATTGATTAAAGGCTATGATTTACAAATTTTGTACCATCCGGAGAAATCTAATACAGTGATAGATGCTTTGAGTAGAAAGGCAATTGGGAATTTGGCATGTTTGTTTACTGGTCAGAAGGAATTGTTGTATTGAGTTGGAAAGAAATGAAATTGAGATTGTCTTACGTGAACATGATGGAATTTTAGCCGCCATTTCTGCACAGCCAGCAATCATCGAAGAGTTAAAGAAAAATAGCTAGAAGATGAATTTTTGAAGAAGATTGTTAATAAGATTGAATCAAAACTGAGATCGGGATTTGTGTTTGAGGGTAGTGTATTGAAATTTCGGGATAGGCTTTGTGTACTGGATTGTTCAGAATTGAGAAAATGTGTCCTGACTGAGGCACACAAATCTAAATTTGCTAAGCATCCAGAAAATACGAGTATGTACAAAGACTTGAAACAAAATTTCTGGTGGCTTAGAATGAAGAAGAGTATTGCTGACTATGTAGCCAATTGTTTGCATTGCCAACAAGTGAAAGCCAAACATCAACGACCCGTTGGACTACTTCAACTGTTTCCAATACCAAAATGGAAATGAGAGCACGTTACGATGGACTTCATTGTTGGATTGCCTTGCTCCTCTTGAGGTATGGACTCTATTTGGGTTATTATTGATTGTTTAACTATGTCTACCAATTTTCTGCCTGTTAAGACTATTTATAATGCGGACAAGTTCGATAACATTTATATGAATGAGATTGTGAGGTTACATGGTGTGCCGGTGTAGACACCCATTTTTGACCACCCTTAAGACTTGGGCGCTACTGATGGTTTACTTGGTGATGAAAGTTGTGCAGCAAGAGGAGCTCCAAATCCCAACTTCATACCCCTTTTGGACTAAAACGATCTTGATCAAAAGATTTTAGACCTTGAAACCCTCTCTTTCAAAATATTTTTTTGAAATAAAGTTTCTACGATGCTCTGAGGCTCGCATTTTGTTAAATGATGCATTTTTCGGTAAACCGAGCAAGGACAAAGTGGAAATGAATTAAAGAGAGATGAAATCTTTGAAAAATATTTCAAAACACCTTACTTAGGGGTTTGAAGTTCAAGAAAAGAAGAGAAGATGGAAGAAATCCAGTTGGGGGAGAAAATGGGCATGAACCGTTAAAAGAAAGTCGAGCAGCCCTCGCCGAATCGGACCTATTCATTTAGATACTTGGAATCAAACTATGAGGCCACCACCATTGGAAATATTACTCCCGGGGCTTCATTTTTCACTCAAGAATCTCCTAAATTCAATTCCGGACGGGGGAGATATGGTTGATTGAAGTAGGGCATCACTCTGGTTGGACCGAAATCTGCGCGGCTTTACGGAAACTGGCATAACTTTTTCCACAGGAGGAATTTTAATGTAAAATTTACGCCATTGGAAAGATAACTTCCGGGGCTTCAATTTGGATACTTGAATGGCCACCATTGGACTTCCCAATCACCCACCGGCCACTTTTCTTCCCGGCAGCCTTTTTTTTTTGTCCTGAAAGTAGCTGGCCGGACAGAAAATCTAGCTGGCCGGCCACCTATTTGGTGAAATGAATTTTTTGCCCTTTTAAACTAACCGGCCATGCCCCCCTCCCCAAGTGTATCCTAGAAGTGAATTTTATTTTCCACTACAGCCATGTCCGAGGGTTTGGCCATTTTGGGGGGAAACTTGATTTGTTTTCCCCCCCTTTTTTCCCCCCTCTTTTCCACCCCTTTTGCTTATATATACAGCCCCTCCCCTTCAGATTTTAGGGTTACAAAATTTCCCTCTAAGGCCCTTGCATTATATCTCTCTCCCTCTTTATATTTCCAAGCTCAAACACCCTAAGCCCTACACCATTTCTTCACCAACCCATAGCCCGACCCTTCCATCCTCCATTCCAGAAGTTTGAGGGTGTTCTCCAGAGCTTAGGAGTGCTGCATTTTGGTCCAAGAAGCTACCAAAGTTTGGTCTTCAAGGGTGAGTACCATTCCTACTCTTTTGAGCTTATTCTTGTATCATTTCTTAGCCATACATGCTTGCTGTTTTGAGCTCCGGCCCTAACTGAAATTGGCATTTTTTTGAGCTCCTTTTCACTTTTGTTTAAGGGCCCCTCACTGTTTGAGGCCCCCTTGATGCACTTGCTTCATTATCCTTCTTGTATGCCATTATCTTGTGTAGTATTTTTGGCCTATGTATAATCTGTTTTGAGGCATGTCATCAACTGTAAAGGGGCTTATTTTGAGCCCTTCTTCAATATTGTTGAAGGGCTCAATGATTTTTGAGGCTTCTATCTTCCACTTGCCTTTATAGCCCTTTTTTGGCTCCATTTTTGAATGATTTGTTAGCCTATTGTGCTTCTGTTTTTGGGCTCTTTTCAGAACTGAAAACAGTCTTATTTGACCCCCTCTTAATGTTTCATTAAGGGTCTTTCATTGTTTGAGGTATCCTTTATATACTTTGTGTTATATCTCTCTTTTTGGCCTTATTTTGTGTAGAACTTTAGGCTTGCATGCATACTGTTTTGGGTCCGGACATCACCTGTAAAGTGTAATATTTTGGGCCCCTCTTCAATATTGTTGAAGGGCCCCTTTGTGTTTAAGGCCAGAAACCACCACTTGCTTCTTTGTCCATCTTTTGGCCCATTTCTTGCATGAGGGCTTAGCCATACTTGTGTTGGTTTTTGTGGTTTGTTGTAAGCTGTAAAAGGTCATATTTTGGGTCCCTCTTCAACATTGTTGAAGGACCCTCAGCTGTTTGGGGCCAGAAGCTGTGACTTGCTTCATTGTCTCACATTTAGGGCCATTTTTGCATGCTAGCTTAGCCCCATTTGTGTTTGCTGTTTGGCCCTGCTTAAAACTGAAAACATGCTTGTTTTGGGGCTTTCTTGAATCTGTCTTCACATGTCATGATCAAATATTGCATGCGTGTGTGTGATGTATGTCTTCCAACCCCACGTCTTTCTCCCTTTTATTTACCCGCTTATGATGGTTAGATTAGGGCATGTTTCAATTAGCATACAGTATGATAGCATGTTTGCATTCATTTCATCTGTCTTGCATGCACCGGGCTCGGCGCATCATACTAACCGCATCGTTTTTTCAATTCCAAATTGAATTCATGTTAGCTGTAGCATTTCATATGCCATGTCTAGAATAGCCGAGCCTGGGCTCGGCGCATCATACTAACTGCATTTGTATTTCAATTTCAAAGTTGAATACATGTTAGCTGTAGCATTTCATATGCCATGTTTAGAATAGCCGAGCCTGCTATAGTTGCATTTTTGCATGTGTTGCATTAGGCACTTCTGTATAATTAGGATCATGCATAGATTTCTAATTAGCTTCTTTTTTGGCTTGGAGTACTCGGTGAGTTTTATGCTTTAGCATCCTTGCATGCGTGTGAGTGATTGCCATGATAGCATGTTTACCATGAGGCTAATTGCTTATGTGATGTAACTGCCTGAATGCCTGTGGGTAAAGGTTGGGTTATTTGGATTGGAACAATTCATTCACTGTGTGTTTTAAGCCCACTAGATAGTGGCAAAACCATCTTTTCTAAGCCCATCCGAGGGTGGCAAATTCACGTCTTAGCCTACTTGCGAGTAGCACCATCAAACCATTTTCAAATAAAAAAACATGAAATGTTTTGCTCCAATTCAGGCGATCCAGTCTATACTTGTATGCTGTGCGCATCACATAGTAAAGCTAGGCTAATAACCGGAATAAGAACACATAATGTTTTCAAAAATAGATATCATGGTTATTAGAGGCCGATCTTTGATCGGGCGAGCGGTGGTGCTCACGAAGTGACCTTTCCCAATCGTACCCAAGATCCCGAGCCGAGGCAACTTTGGTGATGACGGACACGTGGCCTTAGGCAACGAGTCAGGGTTTCCTAAATTTCTCAAAATAAAATATTTAGGTGGCGACTCTGTATCTGGCAAAGCAGTCCATGTTTGGCACTTCTTTTCTAAAAATCTGTTTTCTCAAAACGATTTGCCGGATTTGGACTCTTTGGTTCAGATTATGAACCGTGGCAATTTGAGAGTCCTGAGCTGTAGTGACCCCAAATGAACAGAACGGAGCTCGTTCCTCCCGGGGCGTTCGGGGACGTCTACAACAAGCCGATGCTTGGGTATAACAAAATGAGTTTAACTCAATACAGGGTAAAGCATGAGGCTTAAACAAAATAATTACATCAATAAACAAAAATGAAGCATTTAGCTCCAAGTCCTCCCAAGCTACGTCTTTAGTGAAAGCATATCATTAGTACCTAAAAGTTGTTTTCCACATAGGGTAGCAAAGCCCAATAAAGATGCTCTAACACAATATATGAATCTTAGAAAAATTATAAGGTGAATGCACATGCATGCCATTTATCAAACATTCCTCGTTTTCCATCTCAAAATAATATAATGCCAGATTATAAATCAATTCATGAAAATAATCATTTTATAACAAAAAATAGGGCAGTACATACAAAACACTGGGAATCTCTGCATACGTGTCTGTCAGTAGGCTATACAAGCACTACCAAAGCTATTTTACCGATACTAACTGGAACGATCGGTACCTAATTGCGCGGGTTTCTGCACTTTCACAAAGGATACACAAGCCAACATCATAACCATAATCACACCCCATTAACCAGATTCACCAAGGTATTCACCTTTTTTTTTTTTTTTTCCTCCTCAAAATCAATACATTTACAATGTTCAATATGAAAAGATACTCAATGCACATTGTATGAGAAATTAGTTTCAATTTAATCTAATCCTCGTGCAATGTCTGCAATAATCAAAACTATCCTCCACCGATAGCCCAAAACAGATATTTCTATACAACAGTTAGTCTCCAATCAAAAGACATAATTTCATTTTTTTTCAATGGGAGTGATATCACATATCCAACTCCACCATTATCATCAACATAATCATTGTTCCAATCTTATAAAACCCAACATCATTTTCATTTCCTTCCACAAATCCAAATATCCAAAATTTAGAACAAAACCCCTTTTTTCTTCCAAAATCAATTTTAAGAAAAGAAATCCATCATTTTAACATATCTCACCCATAAACACATTCTCACAACCATTCTTAATAATCCATTTAAAAAAAATCCCTCTTTTGATTTCAAACTCAAACTCTAAGTTTTTCCAAAAATCCTTAAACCATTAAACCTTTCAAAGAGCAAATAATTAAGCTAAAAATCATATTAAAGGTCAAAGAAATCCCTACCTCAAAGTAGAAGACAAAAAGGAAACAAGGGGCAGAACTTGACGGAGCCAAAACTACTAACTTCTCTGATTAGAATGAAGCTCTCGACGTGCTCAATCTTTTACTCCAAAGGACTAGGGTGAAGAAATCAAAGGATTGAGAGTATTTAGAGCTAGAAAGTAAGAACTTAGAGAGAGAGTGTGTGGATTTAGAATTTTGAAATGTTTAGAGTGAGAATGAGATGAGAAGGTGGCTCAAAATGGCCTTTTCTCGGGCTGATATGCACAAATTGCTCGAGCGACCAAAATATCGCTCAAATGAATAGACGCAATAAGTACATGGGTTCTCGAATCCAAAAACAAGAAAGTGGGTCAGGTCTAAACTGGATTGTTATACCAGAATCCACCAAAGAACAACTATCTCTGTTGCGAATAAAAGAAAACAAACAAATCCCTTGATGATGTTGATATAAAGTTCATGGATCCATTAATTACTCTTAAATCATCAAGGAAATACTCATAAAGCACCCTCCAATATAAAACACTTTGTTTTTTCTTCATCTCTGAAAATTTGGACGGCTCAAACCCTAAAACGAGCAAACAACGCACTTTTATAGTAAATTGGATCGCGAAGACTACTTGAGTAATGTGAGTAAAGGCGGTGCAAAACATATGGGCTGACCGCTTAAGTGCAACTTGCACTGCTCGAGCGATAAAACTTGTTTCCCAAAAGTTCGGGCATTTTGTAAAAATACTAGATGATTCTTTTCTCCACTTGAGTCCACAAATGACTGCTTGAGTGGTCAAACAGCTTTGACTATGTTTTTTCTTTTTGTTTCGGAGGCATTACCCCTCGACTCCGTCTCGGCGCTGCCTCGGACCCCATAAACGGTCAGTAAAGTGAAAAACACAAAAGGATCGAAATCACAAACTTCTTTGCCTAAGCACAATTTGAGTTGGATTCACACATAAGCACTCATAGTCTCACTAAAACAAAAGAGCAAATAAAATTATAGCTGAAAGGAGTTTTGTCAAACGGGATAGCCAATTACAAAACCTAACAAGAATGATTCCCAAACTTGCAAAATGTACCACTAAAGAAGGTGTGTTATTGTGAGAAGATGTATAGATGAGAGAGACGGATTGAACTTGACCGGAATAAACTGAATAGGGAGAGACGTATGTGTGGGAGTTGTGGACTTCTATTTTTTTTTTTAATTAAATTTACGTGATAGACATCCGATTGAGTGAATTGTGGATGATAAATATGCATGAGTAAATTGTGAGAATGAGAGTAAATTGTATGAATAAGACTTTTTTTTTTTTTTTTTTAATAATAACATGATAGACATTGGATATTTGTAATATTATATGTGTTTTTAATTTATTTAAGTTATAGATATTTGTGAATTTGTATTCTTTATTAATTTATTTAATTCATTAGGTTAGTGTGAGACGTTTTTTGGTTAATTTATTTCAGTTATGAATATTTTTAATTTATTTAAGTTATAAATACTTGTGAGTTTGTATTTTATTATTAATTAATTTAATTGAGAGTGGGAGATGTAATATGTGATATTTGTGGGTTTGTTGAGTGAATTGTAGGGATGAGAGTTGTGAAAGTTATCAATTTTTTATTTTTTATTTTTTTTAAAAACAATGTGATAGACATTGGATATTTGTAATATATATATATATATATATTTTTTAATCAGGAAAAAAAGGGGCTCTGAGGTGTCATCACGGCCCTTGTGGGCCTTGACCCCGAGGTAACTGATTGCCAGTCAGGAATTAACTCCCACCAAGTGAGGGACCCACCACCAGAGCACTAATGGAGCTCACGCTATACGCCACAGACTGCTGAGGGTTCGAACTGGAGTACAGAGAGGGGGTTCTCAAAGAGAACACTTCCACCTCCCCCTAGGATTCGACCCTAGGTCAAGCCTATGGAGATGAGGTGCTTTCTCCACCAGACCACCACTCTTGGTGATTATATATATATATATATATTTAAGCTATGGGTATTTGTGGGTTTGTATTTTTTTTTATTAATTTATTTCATTGAGAGTGGAAGGCATGATATGTGATATTTATGAGTTTGTTGAATGAATTGTGGAATGAGAGTTGTGTGAGTTACGGTTTATTTTATTTTATTTAAATAACGTTATAGATATTGGATATTTGTAATACATATACATTAATTTATTTAAGTTACAGATATTTGTGGGTTTATGTATATTTTTTATTAATTTATTAATTTATTTAATGGTAAAACACTAATAAATCATAAAATATAATCTTGTGAACGGTTTAATCATTTATTTTTTTTTATGAACTAAAAAGTCCTATTAAAGTGGAAATTTCACAAAAAAATAGTCACTCACACGTTTGGGTTTAACTTTTTAGGGATAAAAGTGAGTTTTTTTAAATGTGAAATTACACATTTGGACAAGAGTAATGCTACGGACCCCAAAAGTTCTACTAAAATTTCTACCAAGTGTCTCACATGGATGGACCCACACTATGTGGGTCACATGTGGGTCCCACACCCATATAAGATATTTGATAGAAATTTTGGTACAATTTTTGAGATATCTAGCATTTTTGTTTGGGCAATCCACGCTATAGAGTTTTGGATTTTTCTTCCTGAAACAAATCTCACATTACGAATAAGAATGTAACACTCCAATAACGTAATATTCCAATATAACACACTAAAAAAAATTTAGTGTACTTTTTTTAAACGTAACAATATAACACTCAAAACTTTTTTCAAACGTAACACTCTAACGTAACACACAAAAAAACCTCCTTAGTGTAATTTTTTCAAACGTAATACTCCAATCAATATAATTCCAAACGTAACACTCCAATGTAACACACACAAAAAAAAAAAAAAAAAAAAAAATTCGTAGTATACTTTTCCTAAACATAACACTCCAATCAATATAATCCCAAATGTAACACTCCAATATAACACAAAAAAAATAATAATAATAAATAAATCTTTAGTTTACTTTTTCAAAACGTAACACTCCAATTAATGTAATGCCAAACGTAACACTCCAATGTAACACATAAAAATACTAAACAACTTCTTAGTGTACTTTTTACAAGTGTAACACTCACAGTTTGAAATTATATATTTGTCCAAAACTTACTACATAATTTTTGTACTCCTTTTCGAATAGTTTGAAGAATCCACATTCTTTATTTGGAGTGTTATGATCGGAAAGAGTACACTAAGGAATTTTTTTTGATGTTATGTTAGAGTGTTACACTATGCAATTTTTTTTACAGTGTTACGTTTGGAAAAAGTATACTAATGAGTTTTTTTTTTCTTTTAAATCTTACATTGGAGTATTGCACTAAGGATTTTTTTTTTTTTAAGTGTTACATTTTAGTGTTACGTTTGGAAAAAGAAAAAAAATATATATATACTAATGAGTTTTTTTAAGTCTTACATTTGAATATTGTGTTTTAAAAAAATATACTAAGGAATTTTTCTTAGAGTGTTACATTTGAGTATTAAACTAATGGCCATTTTTTTAGAGTGTTTCATTTGAGTATTACGTTTGGAAAAAATATACTGATGAGCTTTTTTTGAGTCTTATTTTAGAGTATTACAGTTTAAATTATATGTTTGCTCAAAACTTACTACTGAGATTTTGTATTTCTTTTAAAATGCTTGAAGAACCTGGTATTTCAAATTATTTGTAGTACTTTTGAAATGTTTGAAAAACTTACATTTCAAATCATTCTAAATAAAAAATATTCACATATAAAAATTAATCCCAAATTTAATTCTTATAGATTGTGTATCTTATCTTTCTAACATAAGGGGGGGGGAATAATAAAGATATAGCCGCAAATCTAATTTTCAAATAATATATTAAATCTCCCTTTTCAAAATCAATGGGACTAACTGATCTATTAAAAAAACTCTTGGGAATAAATTAATCACCATTCCTAAAAATGAAATTTATAGGTAAATTTTCCTTTATTTAATTGAGAGTGTGATTTATTTAATGAGAAAATATATGATAAATCTAATTTAGAGAGAGTTAAAATATTAGATGTAGTGGATATTTTTTTATTGGCCAAAGATCCACCATTTGTAAAGGAATTTGATGAAAAGTCTTTTTATTGGTTTTAGATAATATTTTATTTCTAATTTTACGCCTTACTTTATTTATTGATTTTTTTTATCTGTTGACTTTACATTGACTATCTTTTCAATTTTTTTTCTATCTGTTCAATTTTTGTTACTATCCATTCACTTTTTCTCCCTATCTGTTCAAATATCTGTAAAAAATTCATTACCTGTTCAATTTTTTTTTATCAGTTGAATTAACAAACCAAATTATCAATGTGTTGATATTATCTATCAAAATTATCAATCTGTTGAAATTATATATGTTGAAATTGCTACTTTTTTCCAATATGTTAAAATTTACAGAACATATTTCCCGTGCCTGTTGAATTATATCTCTCTCTATCACTTGAATTATATCTCTTTCTTCATTACCTGTACAAATAAAATTGAAATTAAACAACAAAAAATCAATCTGTTGAAAATCTATTTGTTCAACAGATCTGTCCAAAATTTATGATCTATTCAAAATTTTAGTATCTCTCCTCTTTTATCTGTTGCAATCTGTTTCTTGATCATCATCATCATCATCAACAACAACAACAACAACAACTAAAAAAGTAGAGATTTAGATCTCTCCGCAGATCTGTAACGAGAGACAGATAGAGTAAACAACAACAACAACAACAACAACAAAAATCCTAAATAATCTGGATTCTCAGAGCCCAAACTCTCTACAAGCCGCTAATCTGTCAAAAAATCAAGAAATTAAAGCAGAATCAAAGACACACACACACACACACACATATATACACAAATTGATATAAATATATGAGGAGATTAAGATGGATTTACTGAGTAAGGAGGTGTAATTGGATGTCTGGTTTTCTACATTCGATAACGATTTCAGAGAGAGAAAGAGAGCTTGTATGGGCCTACAGTGGTCAGATCTACTCGGATCTGGCGGATCCACCAGCGGATGAAGAGGAGAATATGGTGGTGTGGTGATGGTAGAACGAATCCACCAAAAGACCGTTCGATCTTGTTCTCCCTGGAGTAGATCTAGAGATCTCAATGTCATTGTTGTTTTTTGGCGGCGGAAGCGGAGGCGGAGGCGGAGGCGGATGAGGATGCGGCGGTGAAGGCCATCTTCAGATATACGATGCCATCGCCGCCGCCATCACCGTCGGTCTTGGCTAGGGGATTCCACTGAGATTGGTGGTGAGGGAGTAAGATGGGTGGTGAGGCAGCGAGAGAGAGGCGGTAGAGGAGAAGATCGGCTGCTGAACAAGGCGAACGAGGGAAATCGTCGGAGCCGGTGGTGGAGAGGCGGTGAGAGAGGGAGGCGAGAAGAGCAGTGGAGAGGGAGATAGAGAAAGAGACGTTGGAGTCTGGGAAGGAAGGGATATAAGCTTCTTTGGTCTGTGAACAATATTTATATATAGAGATAGTTTGGTCATTTTGTCCAAACTTCTCGTTTTGAACAAAGTATTCCAGTGCCTTAACTTTTAACCAAACAAAACTGAAATTGGACTTTTTGCGCAAGCGTCCATTTTTAATTTATTTACCTTATAGATATTATTGAATTTTACTTGATAGATATGTGATTGAATGAAATGTAGGTGATAAATATGAATTGTAAGATAAAACCTGTTTTTTTTTGCTTTTCTTTTCAAAAAAATAAAAATTAATAACGTGATAGATATTGAATACTTGTAATATATATATACTAGCGTATGCCCGTGCCTAAAGGCACGGTGTAAATAATATTAAGATTAAAATACAGTTATAAAAATATATTTAACAGACTATACTCTACAATTCCAAACAAATCAAATCTAACACTATAAAATGAAAATAAATCATGACTGGTGAAACTGAATGTGCATGCCCAAGCTTGATATTGAATTTTTATTACGTGTGATTGGGATGAATATGTTTTCCATGTTTTTCTAGGCAGCCTACAGGAACCTAAAAATTCAATGTCAAACTTGGACATGAAATGTCCTCCAGGTCTTTCTAGGCATTATATATTGTAATGAAAAACATTAACAGTAAGAATATGTGAATCGTAAGTGTATATTATTGTAAATATTGCTTTTACTGTAAAGATATTGTTAAGACCTTCCTAGTGCACCCAAGCAATGAGCTGAGAATTGCCATCCAATTACGATACTTGTTCTAAAGTTTATCAAATTTCTTCATTAAAAAATAGTTTATATATTTTTTATTAATTTATTTAAATTATATGATCGACATCTGATTGAGCGAATTCTAGGTGAACTACTTTTGATCTGAAAAATGTAAGATTTATAAAAGTCGAAGAAGATATCAATCCTAATATGAAAGTGGTGTCTTTCTTTTTTACTTCTCAAGAACTCCTATTTTCCAAGAAAATAAAATTTTCTTTGAGATCTAACTATTCTTATTTTTATTATTTTGAATTTGAAGAAATCTTTTTTGACGTTAAAAAATAAAATAAAATAAATTAAATTCAAGATTTGATGTATTGTTCAAGGTACATATTCAAATGAATATATGAAACTAATCGAATTATATGAAAAATAAAATAAATTAAATTAAATCCTTTTTGATATATGAAAAGAAACTAATCGAATATGATTAAATCGAAAAAGGGTAAATTATAAATACATTTTTGAGATTTATTTAAATTATAAATTGTTCTTTGTGATTCTCGAAATTACATTATGTCTCTTAAGATTTCTAATTTTATAATAAATAGATCATTTTATTAATAAATCATCAAATTAATTAACAGTTTATAATAATGTTAAAATTTTATTTCAATTAATAATTCAGATAATTTTATTATTGTATAGGTGAACAGTTAGAAATTTAACTTTTTCAATTAATTTTGTTAAAGAAAAAATTCTAACAGAGAGGTATTTGTAATTTTTCAAACCACAGGAGATAATTTATATTTTAAACAAATCTTAGGGGGTGTATTTGTAATTTATCCATCGAAAAACAAACGCAAGCTTCAAATTAAAAAGTAAGCAAGTTCAAACTATGCAAAATGTAATAACGGAGAAGATGAAATTATCTGTAGATGAGCTAAAAATTATTGGGAAAAAGAACATATACACACAAAAGTAATAATACACTTAAAAAATGCATATAAAGTAAGAAATAATATTAGGAGCATAAAAATAGAGAAGATGAAAATATATGTAGATGAATTGAAAAATATAGGGAAATATATATATATATATATACACACACGCAAGTAACAAACATTGAGAAAATGCATATAAAGTAAGAAATAATATTACACTGACCTTGTAATGATTTTCATATATCATCAAACTTACAAGATGTAACAATAGAGAAGATGAATTATTATGTGCATAAAAATGGAGAAGATGAAAAAATGTGTAGAAGAACTGAAAAATATTAGAGAATATATATGTAAACACACACAAAGTAGCAAATACTGAAAAAAGTACATATATAATAAGACATAATATTACATTAACCTTGTAATGATTTGCAAAATATAACAATAGAGAAGATGAGTTACTCTAAGAAAATGAATAGAGAAACGTGTCTATAGGAGTTATAGGAGTTGTGGGTTACTATTTATTTTTATTTTTTTAATAACGTGATATTAAATTGACAGTGTGATAGATATTATTGTGAGTGATAGATGTAGATGAATATAAGTGAAATAGATATTATTGTGGGTGATGGATATGAATGAATATTTTATTATTTTACTTTATATTTTATATAGAGAGAGAGAGTGAGAAGGCCTAAATAATGGTGTAACGCCTCAAAATAATACAACAGCCCACTCATAATATTCGATGGAAAAATATAAATTTACATAATATTAACCTTTTATTGATTTGATTACAGCATATTAAAAGATGACATACGCATGTATGCATTCATAAATCCTAGATCTTGAATCTATAACATATGACAAGTGTAAATGGATTAAAATAAAAGGAAGGCTATATCTTTCCAAGTCATTGCTTGGGTACAACAAAAGTGAGTTAAATTCAATATATAAAAAGCCCAAAGTTTGCACAAAATAATTACTCGAAAAGAAACAAAAGAAGCTCTCGTCTCTAAGTCCTCCCAAGTTATATCCTTGGTGGAGGCATATCATCAACGCTTGAAAGTTGTTTTCCATGTAGAATGAGTTAAAGCCCAATAGAGATACTTAAACATAAATGTATGACGCTTAATAAGGCCATAAGTTGAATGTATATGCATGTCATTTGCCAAACATTATAATAACTCTTTCAAAATAATGTAATGCCAATATTATATATATATATATCAATTCATGAAGACAGTACTTTTATAGTAGAAAACAAGACAATGGATATAAAACACTGGAAATCTCTAGCTAATGTCTGCCAATAGGCTATACAAGCACTACCAAAGTCATTTTACCGGTACTAACTGGAAGGATCGACACATAACCGTGCAAATTTCTAGACTTTCACTAAGGACATACATGTCAATATAATAAACCACAACTACACTTCCTAACTAGATTCACCAAGGTATACATCTATTTTTCTCAAAATAATACATTTTCAATGTTTACTTATGAAACAATGCTCAATGTAAGATGTATGAGTAATTAGTTTCAATTAACATAATCTTTATGCAATTTCTACAACAATCAAAGTTATCCTCCACCGATAGCTCAAAACATATATCTCTACTCAACAGATAATTTTCCAACAATAGATATATTCTCATAAATTACAAAATGGGAGCGATAATGTATATATTCAACTCCGCTCTCATCATCAACAGATACATTCATCTTATCTTTTCAAACCCAACATCTTTTTTTTTTCTTTTATAAATCAAAGATCAATGATTTTCTAATAAAACATCATTTACTTTCAAAAACGCATTTAAGAAAGGAATTTTCAACATTTCAACACAACCCAACAATATTCACACTCCCACAGTCTTTCTCAAGAATCCATTTAAAAAAATCCATCTTTTATATTTCAAAATCAAACTTTAGATTTAAACCCAAAATCCCCAAATCATACTACCTTTTTAAAGAACAAATAACCAAGCTAAGAATCATACCAAAGGTTGAAGAAATCCCTACCTCAAGAGTAGAAGAAGAAAAGAGCAAGAGTAGAAGTTTGACAGAGCCAAAAACAAAATCTTCTCCAATTAAAACAAAGCTTTCAACGAGCTCTACATTTTTCTCTAAGGGAATATGATGGAAAAATCAATGGATTTGGGTAAATTTGAGATATCTAGGCAAGAACTAGAGAGAGAGAGAGTGAATAAATTAGGTTTAAAAGTATTTTAGAGAGAATGAGAGAGATGAAAAAGTGACTGGAAAAGGCTTCTCCCTGATCTGATTAACGCACAAGACTGCTTGAACGACCAAACTATCGCTCGAGAGTCAAACACAATAAGTGACACCGCTCGAGCGACCAAAACACCATTTGAGAACACAATGACCCCCTCTCAGAAGTTCAGACCTGCAAAAAACCGTTAGAGCTAAGATCACCCTACTTCTACAAGTTCAGACCTACAAAATTACTAGGAGATCTCAAAGACCGCTTGAGCGACCAAATCACCACACGAGCAAACAAGAAATGAAATGGACAGCAACTATTTTGAAAAACTAACTCCTAACCTGTTTTAAACACAACCAACTCTAAACAACCAAACTCAACTAACAACAAGATGATAAAGGTATAAACAATAATTAAAGGTACGAAAATTTTGGATCTAAGAGCATAAAAAGGGTCTAAACAGGAATCGTTATAATCTCTCCCTTAAGAAATTTCGTCCCTGAAATTTAAATCAAACCTCAAACACATATTATTCCAATTGCAATATTAACTCATATTAGAAACAGTGGTGTAACATAGCCATTTAACCCATAAACATTACAATTTTAAATTTCCAAACATCGTAACATTCATATATTGCAAAGCAATGAAATTTAAATACAAAATACTTCTCACGAACTTCTACCTCGTGCTCCTAATTTGCCTCCTCAACTCTATAATGCTGCCATAACACCTTAACCAATGGAATAGTCTTGCCGCTCAAGACTTGATCCCGAGTATCTAACACCCGAACTAGTTTTTATTCATACGAGGCATCCTCATCTACCTCTAACTCGGTCCAGTTCAATAAGTGTGAAGGATTAGGCTCGTACTTTCAGAGTATACAAATATGAAACACGCCATGAACCCCGAAAAGTTGGGGCAACAAGGCCAAACGATAAACTACCTTCCCAATTCGCTCTAGAATCTCAAAAGGCCCAATAAATCTAGGAGATAACTTCCCGCTCTTTCTGAATCTCATCAAACCCTATCTTGGTGATATTTTAAGAAACACATGATCTCCCGTCTCAAAAGACAAGGGCCTCCTCCTACAGTCGGTATAGCTCTTCTGACAACTCTAAGCCAAAATCAACCTCTTACGAATAAGCGTAACCTTCTTCGTCATTTCCCGGACTAATTCAAGACTTAACATAGGTACGTCACCCACCTTGGCCCAACACATTGGAGATCTACACAGTCGGTCATACAAAACCTCAAAAGATGCCATACCAATACTCTCCTAAAAATTGTTATTATAGGCAAACTCCACCAAGGGTAAATACCTCTCTCATAACCCCTTGAAATCAAGGACACAAGCCTGAAGCATGTCCTCTAAGATCTAAATGTTGCGCTCGGACTATCCGTTAGTCTAAAGATGATAGGCGGTGTTAAACATCAACCTAGTGCCTAAGGCATTCTTTAGGCTCTGCCACAACCGAGCCGTGAAATGCGGATATCTATCCAAGATGATAGTCACTTGGACTCTGTGAAGTCGAATTACGTTCCTAACATATAGGTCGGCAAGATAATCCATCGAGTCACTCGTACGCGTAGGTATAAAGTGTGTTGACTTGGTTAACCGGTTGACTATTACCCATACGACATCATTACCCTGTTGAGTCCTCAAAAGACCCATAATAAAATCCATCATGACACGATCCTATTTCTACTCAGCTATAGGTAAGGGTTGCAACAAACCAGCTGGTTGTTGATGCTCGGTTTTCACTTTTTGAGAAGTAAGGCACCTTGAAACAAACAAAGCTACATCTCTCTTCACCCTTTCTCCACCAGAATTGGTGACTAAGGTCTTGATACATCTTTGTGCCACCTAGGTGTACTACAAGGCAAGAATGATAAAACTCGCGGAGTACCTCCTCTCTATATGATTCTGGCACATAAAGACAGTCTAGATACCTCATACTTGAGTCAGGATAAACATTCAATCCCTTTTTTACCTTTCTGCTGGATATCTTCCATTTGATAAATTCCACTTCGCAATCATTTTGTTGTGCTTCTATAACTCGACTAACTAGAGTAGGTTGTGCAACTATAGTGAACAAAGCAGCTAACTCGAAGGACTCACCAAGATGCAAGTCAAACTCGCCTACTACACCCAACATCTCCTATTCCTAGATAGCGATACTAGCTACACTGCTTACGAATTTTCTACTCAATGCGTTGACCACTACGTTGGCCTTTCCCAGAAGATAATGTAACTTGAAATCATAATCCTTTATAAACTCCATCTACCTCATTTGCCTCAAATTCAAATATTTTTGTGAGAATAAATATTTCGAACTCTTATGATCAGAAAACACCTCAAATCTCTCCCCGTACAGGTAATGCCTCCAGATTTTTAAGGCAAAAATCACTGCTGCTAACTCTAAATTGTGAATAGGATAGTTTCTCTCGTGTGTTTTTAGCTGTCACGACCTATACGCTACCACTTTTCCCGCTTGCATCAATACACAATCCAAGCCTTCCTGAGACGCATCACAATAAACTGAATAACCCAAACCCCTCTCTGAAATAATAAAAACTGAAGCGGTAATGAGTCTATTCGTAAGCTTCTAAAAAGACTTTTTACAAGTCTCACTCCACACAAATTTAATTCCCTTCCTTGTCAATTTGGTTAACGGTGAAGCCAATCTAGAGAAATCTTTCACAAAATGTTGGTAATACCCAACTAAGCCCAAGAAACTCCAGATCTCAAAGGCATTCTTAGATTGTTCCCAACCTTGCACTACGTTTATCTTAGATAAATTTACAATCATCCCTTCTCCAAACACCACATAGCCTAGAAACTTAACTTCTTTGAGCCAAAACTCACTCTTCCCAAACTTAGCATATAAATGGTGTGCTCTAAGCAACTCAAGTACAATCTGCAAGTGTTTTTCATATTCCTTCTCGAATGGTGAGTAGACTAAGATGTCATTGACGAAGACAACCACGAATCGATCGAAAAATTCATGAAAGACTCGATTCATTAAGTTCATAAGCGAAGTTGGTGCATTGGTCAATCGAAAAAGCATATTAAAGAACTCGTAATAGCCATACCGTGTACGAAAAATCATTTTCTAAATATCCTTTTCTTTCACCCTCAACTGGTGATACCCCGATCTCAAATCAATCTTCGAAAAACAATACGACCCCTTTAATTGGTCAAACATATCATCTATTTGTGATAATAGATACTTGTTCTTAATAGTTACTCGGTTCAACTTCCGGTAATCGATGCACAGTCGCAATGTGCCATCTTACTTCTTTGCAAAGAAAATCGATGCTCCCTAAGGCGAGGTACTAGAGTGGATGAAGCCCTTATCTAAAAGCTTTTAGAGTTGAATCTTCAACTTGTGCAACTTGACGAGTGCAAATCTATATGGTGCCATGGAAATTGGTGTCGTGTCGTGCTGGGCACTAAGTCAATGAAAAATTCAATCTCCCGGTAGGTTGGCAAACTAGTAAGATCTTTGGGGCAAACTAGTAAGATCTTTGGAAAAAAACATCCGGGTATTGTAGGTGTCCTGAGGGTACCCAAGTGTGCCCAATAGTTCAGACTCTCAATCTCTTGATTTGATATCGCTAGTGCAATGTGACTCAAAAAATGAGAGTCTAAATCGTTCAACTTTATAGAAAATCCATTTATTGCAAAATATGCCAGAAATGGATTATATCACCAAATCTCACATTCGCCACCTAATCTTTTAGAAAAATTAGGAAACCCGTGACTCGTGCCAAATGCCACTGTTGATCATAACCAAAGATACCTTGGTTCGAAACCTTAGATATGAGGGGGGGAAAGGTCATGAATTGAGCGCTCCCACTCACCCGATCAAAAAATTGGCCTATACTAAGCCATGATATGATTTTTATAAACATTATATGCTCCTGTTTTGATTTATTAAATAATGCTAACATTACTATGTGAGGTAAACGAGTATAGATCATGTCACTTATTTTGGAATGTTCTGATCTCATGCATTTTTGAAAGATTTTTGAATAAATGTACAACTTAAAATGAAATTGAGCCCACATACACATCAATCAACAACATTCCAACCCAAGCAACACAACCTTTATCCATTGGTATTCAAGTAGGTATATGATTTAAGTACTTAGCCATATGGTAAGATGCTAAACATGGTAAAATAACATACACAACCGTGATGTCAAAGCTGTAAATGCTCACCTAGTATTCTTCCATGACAAGCCAAAAAATAATATGCTATATACATATGCATGATCCTATACATGATCCTCTATACAAGTAGCTAATGCAATACATATACAAGAATGAAACTATAGATTTGGTTGCTAAGTACATGATATGTGAATCATTTTAAGGCATGACTTAGCGCATGAAGGTGTATAGGAATTGATAAAACCCACAGATACAAATTAGCCGAATCTTAATGCATGAAAGATGCATGCAAAGCATGGATATGATAAATAAAATATGATGCTATACAGAAAGTGCATAAATAAAAGGGTTAGAAAGACATGGGGTTGAAAAATTATTACAACAATTCAAATGAGAAAGAAGAAGAAATGGGAGGGGAAGAAATTATTACAACAATTGAATGAATAATAATAAAAAAGAAAAAAGAAGTGGGGTTAGAGGAGTTATTACAACAATGAATTAATTCAACCAGTTACTGCTGAATCTAACAAATCATATTAAGCAATTAAAATAAACCACCCAGTAGCTCCAGAATCACCCAGGACAGCACTTCCCAGAAACTATCTATTCTGTTCTTGGGAAAAATTATCCGACTAGACACAAAAATAGGCCAATCAAATAGGGAGATGGCCGGCCGAATTCATCTTCCGGATGAGATTTGGGTCAGTGTAAAATTTTCAAAATAGAAGCCACAAGACACTTTCTAGGGATGCTCATCCCTTTTGCGCCCTTTATTCATAGAAACCACTTGGGGAATAGGTAGATGGGCTATAGCCCTCAACAAAGATATAAACAAATATATACAACATATATTTTGCTAAAAAAAACAAATTAAATGGATCAAAATCAAGAACAAATTCAAGCCCAAGAAATAGATAGGAACCTACATCTTCTCTTTGTGAATAAAGACAAATTAATACCCAAATCCATGCTATTAAGTAGAGAGTGTAGATTAATGCAAATCATTTCTTGGTGGAAGCCTTGCTTTTAAAACAAGGGATTCATCAAAACCATTAAAAACTCCTTATCTAGTCATAGAACAAGGATGCTTCCACAATTTTCTATATTCACAAATGATTGTGAAGGGAGATTTCAAGGCCCTTTGACCCAAAATCTCTTATTTTACTTCCAAAAAATAAACAAAAAGAAAGAGAACAAAACTCTTTCAGTATCAAATCCCAATAATCACTCAAGGAATCCTATGAAACAACCACCCTACTCATTATCTTTGAGCATAGGTTGAAACATATAGATTGATACACTTGAGAGGTGAAGAGGAGGAGTGTAACAACAAGAAAAACTACTTTATTTATTGAACTTGTGAATGGATGGCTACTAGCTACTCCAAAACACATCCACAAGGGTCCAAAATGCATAAGAACAAGAAATTAGAGCTTAGGAAAGCAAGAACTTAAATGAAGAGCTATCAACTCAATAGATATGTGTAGACACCCCATTTTTGACCGACTTTAAGACTTAGACGTCACCGATTGAGCGCTCGGTGATATTGCATATTGTGCTCGTTCAGAAGTTTCAGAGTCTCGGCTACAAGCCTTGCCTCCGGACTTTCGGACCCTTTCGTGCCTTGCCTCGGTTTGCGAACTAGGCTCTGTTTTCTCTGTTTTCTCTTCCCAAAGGGAGGGAGAGGTCTCGTTGATCATCTCTTAGTGGCCGTAGGCTACGTTTCGTGGTCGTAGGCCATTTTTCCCGTTTGGTGTCTGGTTTCCGATTTTTCGGAGTCGACGGCCGTGTGCCTCGGTTCAGGACTTCCTAACCACCTCCGTTTGCTCCGGTTTTTGGTATACACCTTATTTCCTCCCTTTTGAGGAACACTGTGGCCCGAGAGACTAACTTCGTGGTCGAATGTCACCTCCGATGCTTAACAGCCCATTTTCGAGGCCCCGGGCCGCGCGTTTCGGTCCCCGAACCTCCGTTTTGCATCCGTTTTAGTTCATTTTTGGTGGAGACCTTATTTTCATTGTTAGAAAGCTTGTAGGAGGGTGGGAGGCCAGCAATTTTTCTGAAAAGCCAGTTTTATTTCTTCATCGTCTCCGTCGCCCGTTTTCCTCACTAGAAAGCTAATGTTGACCACTCCCAGGCCACTTTCTTTAGCCCTAAACCCCATATTTGTGTTGTACACACCTGGGAGGCCACCAATATGAATAGGCCGGCCAGTAATTGTCTCTGAGCCTTTTGAACCCCTCTCATAGTTCACATTTTCTAGGTTTTGACTACATATTTGTGTTGTGCACACATGGGAGGCCACCTTTTTGGGGTGGCCGGCCAGCAATTTTGATTGACCCTTTTGACCCCTGGCCGGCCGACCACCTGAACCTTTTGAACCTGGCCGGCCATGATCCTCTCTCCAAGTGTATTCCAGCTGTGCCAGCTGTTTTCCCCCAGATTCTGTATCCGAGGGTCTGTTTTTTGGGGGGAAATTTGAATTGTTTTTTTCCCCCTTTTTCCCTTGGCCTCTCTCCCTCTATAAAACCAACACTTGAGCTTCATTTCTAGAGATTAGAGATTTTTGCTAAGGCACACAACCATCTTCCTCCATAGCTCTCCCTTCCAAGCTCTAAAGTCCATTTATCCTTGGCCATTTACACACCAACCCATAGCCTACGACCTCCCTCATCCATTCCAGCCCCTTGAAGCTGATTTTCAGAGGTTGAGAGCTCACATTCTTGGACCAAAAGCTGCTGGAGGTTGGCTCTACAAGGGTAAGTCACTACCTCCCTCTTTTGGCCTTATCTTGCATCATATCTTAGTCTTATTTTAAAGCATTTTTGGGCTCCGAACTAAACTGTAAATAGTCATATTTTGAGCTCCTCTTCATGTTTGATCAAGGACTTTTTGCTGTTTGAGATCTTGTCCTTACCCTTTGTGTTTAATCGCTCTTTTAGGCCTATTTTTGCATGGTATTTTAGTCTTATTTTTGAGCTGTTTTTGAGTTGGTCATAAACTTTAAAATATCTTTTTTTGATCCCCTCTTCAATTTTGTTGAAGGGATCTTCCCTGTTTGAGGCCAGCTGCTACCACTTGTCTCTTTATCCCTCTCTTAGGCCTTTTTCTTACATGTTGTTTTAGCCTCACTTGTGTTTATTTTCGAGACTTGGTATAAACTGTAAAGTGACTTGTTTTGAGCCCCTATTAAACTTTGTTGAAGGGCTCTTTGCTATTTGGGGCCAGCTGCTGTCTCTTGTCTCTAATCTCTCTTTTAGGGCCATTTTTGCATAATAGATTAGCCCTATTTGTGTTCACTTTTGAGATTTGTTATAAACTATAAAAAGTATCCTTTTGACATCATCTTCATGTTTTATTAAGGGCATTTTCTTGTTTGATGTCATATGCTTCCTTGTATGCTTGATTGTCCCTTATTTTGAGCCTTACACCTAAGCTCTTGTTGCATGCTTGGTTTGGCCTTCTACCCACTGAAATCTAGTGGATTTTCAGTGGCTAGCACACTGTTTTGAGCCTCCAAATCAGAGGGGGGTGACCCCCTCTCACCTTGACTTGTTTGGTGGTCATTTTTGGCCTTCCAAAGAGACCCTATCTTGCATGCTTTGAAGTCACTTTCCAGGGTCAATTTGGTGAGTTCCAAGACTACCATATTTGATTTTCATAGTTTCTTATGCCATGCTAAGTGTCCACCTTTTATGTGCTTAATAATCCATTGCACGGCCCTCTAAAGGAGCTCATCATTTTTGCATGTATTGGTTGCATCTCCATGGTTATTTGGGCATATTTTCACATGTTTTATTCATTGATTTTTTTCTGGTTTGGTAAGATTCCATGTGCATCCTATACCTTCCATATAACTCATGTTTGCTAGCCAATCTTGCATGCTATTTTAGTCCACCATGCTAGCATCTTTTGGCCATGCTTTGAACTGGAAATGTTCATATTTTGGGACTGCCTTGGCTCTGTCTTTAGACTTCATGATCAAATAATGCATGCTTTGTATAGCTATAAGTCATTCCATGTGCCTAATTTTGAGTTTCGGGGATCATCTCATGCATCGGGTGCCATGTTTCCATGTTTCGGGGCCATTTTGTATCATATTTCAGTGCTGAAATTTGCATGTTTGCATACCATGTTTCATGCCTTGCCATGCCTTGTTAGAGTTGCATACTATGCCTTAGGTTCGGTCCTCGGTTTGCGTGCATGTGTGCACGCGTTTCGAGAGTCTCATTTTCATCTAATGGCCACTGATGTGAGTGTGGCTGAGGTCCACTCATGTTGGTGTAAGTCCATATTGCATTGTATATGCCATCTTAGTCTATAGCATTATGTATGCTAGGTTGTATGTTAGAGCATTATGTATGCCTCGTTACATCGTGCATTGTGTATGCCATTTCATAGCATTGCGTATGCTAGGTTGCATGTTAAGATTTGCATCATGCATGTCATGCATATGGTATAGTGCTTGGGATAGGAGTTAGCCCAAGCACGGGAAAACGAGGGACGTTTCATACTCCGAGTGACGGAACGTGTCTCAATTTCCTGTCGCCGACATTCCGGATTACCCATGATGGAGTTTAGGCCTTGTTGTGTCCATATGTACATTCATTTCATATTGAGTCGGTGTAAATCGACTCCTCGGCCATCAATGCATCGATATGCGTGATTGGTGGCACGAGGATCGAGGACTACACTCCCTGAAGAGTAGTCATGCATACATATGTGAAAATACTTTGCCATGCCCCTTTGTTGCTCTCTATTGCAGCAAATCAGAAATCGGCAGCCTTTCGGAGCTTGGCACGCATCCCGAGAACAATTGCAAACAATTGCAAACCGGGGCATCGCAGTGGATTTTCGCACAAGGCAACTCAAGCATGCATCATCCATCATTCGGAACAGAGTTGAGGCAGTCCCTAGCTTGCATGCTAATTTACTGCTTTCCTAGATTAATTTGTTAATTAATTAGGATTTTGTATTTATTCGGACTATAATTATTCATTTGGGATGTATATTATTCGAACCCTCTGCGCGAGGGCAATATTGTAATAAGTGCGCGTGTGTGTGATGTATGTCTTCCAACCCCACGTCTTTCTCCCTTTTATTTACCACCTTATGATGGTTAGATTAGGGCATGTCTCAATTAGCATACAGTATGATAGCATGTTTGCATTCATTCATCTGTTTTGCATGCACCGGGCTCGGCGCATCATACTAACTGCATTGTATTTTCAATTCCAAGTTGAATACATGCTAGCTGTAGCATTTCATATGCCATGTTTAGAATAGCCGAGCCTGCTATAGTTGCATTTTTGCATGTGTTGCATTAGGCATTTCTGTATAGTTAGGATCATGCATGGATTTCTAACCTAGCTTCTGTTTTGGCTTGGAGTACTCGGTAAGTTTTATGCTTTAGCATCCTGGCATGCGTGTGAGTGACTGCCATGATAGCATGCTTACCATAAGGCTATATGCTTATGTGATATACCTGCCTGAATGCCTGTGGGTGAAGGTTGGGTTATTTGGATTGAAACAAATCATTGACTATGAGTTTTAAGCCCACTAGATAGTGGCAAAATCATGTCTTCTTAAGCCCACCCGAGGGTGGCAAATCCATATCTTAGCCTACTTACAGGTAGCACCATCAAACCATCTTTGAAACAAACAAACATGAAATGTTTTGTTCCAATTCAGGCGACCCAGTCTATACTTGTATGCTGTGCTCATCACATAGTAAATCTAGGCTAATAACCGGAATAAGAACGCATAATGTTTTCAAAACTAGATATCATGGTTAGTAGAGGCCGATCTTTGATCGGGCGAGCGGGGGTGCTCACGAAGTGACCTTCCCCAATCGTACCCAAGTTCCCGAGCCGAGGCAACTTTGGTGATGACGGACATGTGGCCTTAGGCAACGAGTCAGGGTTTCCTAAATTTTTCCAAAATAAAACATTTAGGTGGCGACTCTGTATCTGGCAAAGCAGTCTATGTTTGACACTTCTTTACAAAAAATCTATTTTCTCAAAACGATTTGCCAGATTTGGACTCTTTGGTTCAGATTGAGAACCGTGACAATTTGAGTCCGAACTGTAGTGAGCCCAAAATGAACAGAACGGGATTCACCCTCCCGGGACGTTCGGGGACGTCTACAATATGTGGCTAAATTCTAGTTCCCTCCATATCCATGAGGACTTAATTAACACATCTATGTACAACTATAATGAATTATAGCACTAGCAAGCAAGAAAAGTATGCAAAAGCACAAGAAAATAAAGAAAACAATCAACTCAATAGATGGGTGACTACATCTTAGTTCCCTCCACATCCATGCAGACCCATCACATGATTACAACAAGCCAATAATGAGATACAAAACTTATAAACAAAGAAACAGAGGGAGAAGACGAGAAAAATGATCAAAAAAATTCCAACTCTTACCTTTTCAAAGCAAGGAAGAGTTTTTGATTACCAAACTTGCTTCCAAACACCCTCAAGGTTCTTGGATATGGCTTGAACACTTAGCAAGGAGCTTCAAGATCAATCTTTAATGGAGTTTAGGTAATGTATGTAGGAGGGAAAAGATAGAACAATGAGAAACTTTTAGGTAGAGGGTCGTTTTTTGCTCTCAAGCCTTTGAAAATGATTCTTTAACTCTTCCAAAACAATTTTCCAACCCTTAACAATGAAGAGGGGAGGTGTATATAGAGATTTTAAGGTAAAAATATCTAAGATATTTTCATGGAGGACATTTGTGGAAGACAAATATCTAAGATATTTGTGAAAGATATTTATAGAGGCAAAATATCTAAGATATTTGTAAAAGATATTTGTTGAGGCAAAATATCTTTGAAAAATATCACCTGTGCATGGAAGCTGAACGCAAGATATCTAGATATTTGTACAAAGCTTACAGAGGAAGCTAAATGTGAAAATATCTTAGATATTTGCAGAAAAAGCCAAAATTTTTGAAAATACTCTGTATCCCAACAATTCAGCCGACCGCACCATTATTCATCTGGCTGACTACATTTTGTATCCAGCTAAAAATTGTTGGATGGCCAAATAAAAAATATACCGTTAGATCAATAGGGTAAAGTTAGTATTATTTGAAAGGAGAAACAAGTATTTCAAAGGATTTCACCATTTCCATTCATTCCTACTATATCCCCTGCTAGGTCTACTAAAAAAGATAATATTTGGAGTTTTAAAAAAAACAAGCCTTGGGACATTGTAGAAATGTTTGGAATTGCACAACTAAAAGATTTTAAAAAAATAATAATAATAAATAAATACATAAATAAAGGTCAAAAATAGTTTGGCCAAAAAGGCTGTAAGGTTAGGTTTAAAGCTTAAACCTAGCTCTCTTGCTGAGGAATTTGTAAAATAACACATTCCAACTTTCATCATCGGGTGTCCGAAAGGAAGTGCCC
The DNA here is from genome assembly GCF_004153795.1 of Camellia sinensis. Taxonomy (NCBI): domain Eukaryota; kingdom Viridiplantae; phylum Streptophyta; class Magnoliopsida; order Ericales; family Theaceae; genus Camellia; species Camellia sinensis. The sequence goes on from NW_021026119.1 coordinate 1,548,568, forward strand.
AAATCTTAAGGCTGGTCAAAATGGGGTGTCCACAGGTATTCACGAACTACCCTCGTCAAGTCACCTCGAACTGCGTCATTCTCATTACCTAAGAAGGTCGCAAGAAGAAAATTAAGCTCGTCCCCGACCGCGTGAGTCATACAATAGCGACAAAAATCTATTCACTCGATCCCTCAGAAAACAAAAACAATCACCATTCGAGGTGCACACGGTAACGCTCCTACGGTGACAATCTATGATGGCATGGTATAAAGACAACCAATCCATGCCTAGAATGATATCGAAACCCTACATGTTTAATAAAATGAAATAAAAAGGAAGTCAGCGACCGACAACCTCTATCTTATAATCGCGACATCCTTGATCCAAGACAACCTTACCCTAAACTAGTGACTTTACCCTGAGTTGAGATGTTAACCGAGCCATTTCTAACCCCAAAACCGATGTGAATGCAGAAGAAATGAAGGAATGAGATGCACTAGTATCAATCAACACTTTGGAAATAGAGTTAAACAACAAAAAGCTACCTCTCATAACAAAGGTGTTGGAAACTGATCCAGCGTGGTAACATCATACACATGCCTTGAAGGCCTCTGATCCACATGTTCATCCCTTGGAGCATAAGTTTGGTATACAGATTGTGCCAAAGAGGTTGCCTGATTGGCCCTCGAGGCCTGTGTTGACTATGTTGGAAGATGGCTCTGTGTTTGTCTCGAACCAGATGCACCAGATGTGCGACCTTATTGAGGATAAAACCTCTTTAAGTTCCCTGACTGCCCACACTGAAAATTGGTAGGCGGCTGCCTCTTCCTCGGGCTTGACCTTGAGAATGAGTTAAGGATGGCGTAAACTGTTGCCCTTCTCCTCTCTGCGGACAAATTGAAGATTTGTGGCCCAACTGACCACACTTGAAGCAAGTTAAACCATCCTAGTTACCTCTTCCTAAACTAGAACTTGGCACAGGAAATGTGGATCTAAACTGTGTAGCATAAGACTACTATGGGGCGGAACCCGTTTGTCGCTTGTTATCCTTTGCATCCCTTTGAACATTCTGGCTCCTCTACCTGGAGCCCCTCATCCGCTCCTTCTCTGTTTGAATCACAATCTCTAAATGAGATGCCGCTTCCACTAGGTGACTGTAATCCTTAATCATAGACCCGACCACCTTAACAAGGAGACTGGTCCTCAATTGCTTCTCAAAATCGATGCAACGACATTCTTCCGTTGCCACAAGTTCTGGTGCAAACCTAGATAAACTTGTGAAGGCCGCCTTAAACTCGACTACAGGCATGTTTAACTGCTTAAGCTTCAAAAACTGCTCCCTCAACTTCTCTGTAGCAGTGGGTTGCAAAAACTTGTTCGGGGAAGGCAATTACAAAAGCCTCCTAAGTCACCCTAATACGTCTTCGTGCATACTTCCACCATTGACCCGCATCTCCTTTAAGTTGGAAAGATATCAAGGTCACCCTTAACCCATCGTCCTCGATGCCAAGCATCTTGAACATCTTCACCATCTGTTCAAGCCCTCTTTAGCCTTCAGTGGATCTTTTGGATCCCCAACAAACTCGTCCAAATTCGACCGAAAAAAACTCCATCTTCAGAAGAGATAGCCCTATTTTTGCAACATGGGCCTGGTCTTGATTCTTAGTCTTGAGAATGTTCGTGGATTCCTGTAATGCTCCTGCCATTTCACGGGCTAAGGCGCCCATGGCTTGCTGACCTGCTGACTTGGCTACATTGGCCTGACCAACTCTTTTCTCTTGTGCTAGAATTTTATCCGATATTGGCACCTCCTACCGCCTAGGCATGCCACGCCTACTACCATCTTGACATTCTAATAAGGGTAACATAATAGATTAGCACATTTATAAATGTGCCGAAGCTAATTCACTCACATCCTAATACAGTGGACAACAAGTAATTCATTTCACATAAGTACCGAATCACATGGTCACAAAAGAATTTCCATTCTAGATAATAATCGTTCCACGATATTGCCAGAGTTCCAGTTAGAATCAACAATGATCAAGTGCTCTTCTAACAGGTCTTCTAGAAACTCGTAGACTTAACCAATATCTTTGAAACCAAATCCCATACCCATTTAGTCACATAAACATGTTATTACATAGCATATCAGGTCTACTTCTAATATTATCTAGCAAGGTAAACCCATTGTAATAAAAATCATGTCCTACGATTCCAAAGTATTCAAATCCAGTAGCTCTGATATCAAGTTGTAACGCCTCAAAATAATACAACCCACCTCATGATATTTGATAGAAAAACAAAAATTTACATAATATTAACCTTTTATTAATTTGATTACAGCGTACCAAAAGATGACATATGCATGTATACATTGACAAATCTTAGATCTTGAATCACAGCATATGATATGTGTAAACAGAGTGAAATAAAAGAAAGTATAATTAAATTTATGCCCTAATGGAAACATCTTTCCAAGTCATTACTTGGGTATAACAAAAGTGAGTTAAACTTAATATATAGAAAGCCCAAGGCTTGCACAAAATAATTACACATAAAGAAACAAAAGAAGCTCTCGGCTCCAAGTCCTCCCAAGCTATGTCCTTGGTGAAGGTGTATCATCAGCACCTGAAAGTTGTTTTCCACATAGGGTGAGCTAAAGCCCGGAAGAGATACTTAAACACAAATGTATGAAGCTTAACAAAGTCATAAGGTAAATTGTAATTTCTCTTTCAAAACAATGCAATGCCAATATTATATATATATATATATATATCAATCCATAAAGACAATACTTTTATATTAGAAAATAGGACAGTGGATACGAAACACTGGAAATCTCTAACTAGTGTCTGCCAGTAGGCTATACAAGTACTATCAAAACCATTTTATCCATATTAACCAGAAGGATCAGCACCTAACCGCACTGGTTTCTAGACTTTCATCAAACACAAGCCAACATAATAAACAACAACCACACCCCCTAACCAAATTCACCAAGGTATACACCTATTTTTCTCAAACAATACATTTTCAGTGTATGAAACATTGCACAATGCAAGATGTTTGAGTAATTAATTTCAATTAACCAAATCCTCATGCAATTTCTACAATAATCAAAGTTATCTTCCACCGATAGCCTAAAATAGATATCTCTACTCAACAGATAATTTTCCGACAACAGATATAATCTCATAAATTTAAAAATGAAAGTGATAATGTATATATCCAACTGCACTCTCATCATCAACAGATACATTTATCTTATCTTTTCAAATCCAACATCTTTTCCTTTTCATAAATCAAATATTAATGATTTGCCAATAAAAGATCCTTTACTTTCAAAATCACATTTAAGGAAAGAATTTTCAACATTTCAATACAACCCAACAATATTCACACGCCCACAATCTTTCTCAACAATTCATTTGAAAAATCCCTATTTTACATTTCAAAATCAAACCCTAGATTTTAACCCAAAATCCTCAAAATCACTAAATCTTTTTTAAGGAACAAATAACCAAACTAAGAATCATACCAAAGGTTGAAGAAATCCCTACCTCAAGAGTAGAAGAAGAAGAGAGCAAGAGTAGAAGTTTGATGGAGCTGAAAACAAAGTCTTCTCCAACTAAAACGGAACTTTCAACGAGTTTTACCTTTTTCTCCAAGGAATATGGTGTAGAAATCAATGGATTTGGGTGTATTTGAGGTATCTAGGCAAGAACTAGAGAGAGAGAGAGTAAAGAAATTAGGTTTAGAAGTGTTTCAGAGAGAGAGAGAGAGAGAGAGAGAGATGAAAAAGTGATTGAAAAAGGCTTCTCCCCGATCTAATATACACATAGATCACTCGAGCGACCAAACCACCGCTCAAGCATCAGACATAATAAGAGACACCGCTCAAGCAACCAAAACACCGCTCAAACGCACAATGACCCCTTCTCAAAAGTTCAGACCTGCAAAAGACCGCTCGAGCGAAGAAAAGATCGTCGAGGGAAGATCACCCTACTCCCAGAAGTTTAGACCTGCAAAAATACTGGGAGATCTCAAAAACCGCTTGAGCGGCCAAAGCACCGCTCGAGTGAACAAGAAATGAAATAGACAACAACTCTTTTGAAAAACTAACTCCCAACTAGTTTCAAACACAACCAACAACTCTACACTACGAAACTCAACTAAAAACAAGATGATATGGGTATAAACAACAATTAAAGGTACGGAAATTCTGGATCTAAGAGCATGAAAAGGGTCTAAACTGGAACCGTTAAAAGTGGGAAGAGAGGTGAAGGGAATGTACCACGTATTTTTTTTCCTTCCAAAATTATGAAAATTTAGGAATGAATATTTAGAGGCTTTGACAAAATAACTACATATGGTTATATAGATAGTATAGATATCGCATCAAAAATACACAATAAAATATGAGAAAATTGGCGATAAACCCAAGTTAAGGGTTGTGTGAGGCGTTAGGTCCAATGGTTATTTTTTATTTATTTTTATTTTTAAATAAACGCTTAGTGAAATATTGTGGTAAGATGTATGTTTTGTTGTGATGGAGGGCATTTTGTTTCGATTTTTGCTCTTTTCTTTTATTGAAGTTTCTATATAAGATGTAATTTGTTTTTTTTTTTTATTTTTTTATTTTTTTTGTTCGTAGTGCTTCTAGTCTACAAAACAAGTCATCTTCCACGAATAGTTGAGTCTGAGAGACAGATCTTCTTACAAAAAGTGCAATAGTCATCATTAGTTCAAATTTGTTATTGATTGTCTTGAGTTTCTGATTATATTTTGTAAGTACTGGTTTTTGTCTATTTTTATTTTTTGTTGATTGAATGGTGTTAAATTTGCTATTGGATAGTAAATCTAAATGAAATTATAAATTAAATTAAATATCTGTGTTTTAAGAGTGGTGATGACAATTTGAAAATAGCTAAAAAAATATATATTGGAAGGTTTTGTTTTCTTAAAATAGATAGGTTTGTTTTCTCTTAATTTAGAGTCGTTTATTTTGTTCAAATAAGTAATGATGAAATTTGTAGAGATAGAATGTTGTGACTTTGTGATTGAACAAAAAGGTTCGAGCCATCCATTCGAACTTGTGTTACATTTTTTTATTAAATAGATATGTTTGATTTTGTGAAGAGATTTGTGTTGTTAATGTGTTTTTAAGACTGATCTATCTAATTTATGCATTTTGGAAGATTGTGATGTGATTGTAGTGTTTTTTTTTTTTTTTTTTTAATTGAATTTTTAGGTTGTTTTTTTTTTTTTTTGAATAGTTTTTTTTTGAAATAGATAAGTTTAAACATATAGGTGGTTTTTTTTTTTATTTATTTTTTTTTTAAACAAATATGGTTGTAGTTGTTTTGAATAGAAAGGGTTTTTTTTTTTTCGTGATTGGATAGATAGATTTGAGCTATTTGTTTAAATTTGCGTTACTTTTTTTTATTAAACAAATATGTCTAATTGTGTATAAGAAGATTGTGTTATATGTGTGTTCTTAGGATTGAACATTAAAACATATATTGGTTGTTGTCGTATTTGAGCATATAGGGTTTTGCAGTTGTTCTTATTTCTATGTTATTTTTTTTTTTATTAAAAAGATAGGTTTGATTGTATATAACGGGATTGTGTTATGTGTGTATTTTTATAATTGAACAGATAGATGCCTTTCTTGAGATAAATATAATAAGGGATTTAGTTTCTCTCAAGTTGGCTATCTCAACTTGAGAAAACATTTGGGCTTGGTAGGTCCATTTGGAAACCGATTTTGGTGATCCAAAGCATTCACTTTTTAGGATTCGTCATATAGAATATTCATGCAAAAAATAAGACATGAATAACTATATGTTTGAATCAAAATTTGCATTATAAAAAATGAATTATTATTCTTAAAATTATATTTGTCGTCTATTTTTTAAAAACAAATATGATTCAAACATATAACTACCAATGTCCAATCATCTTAATTTTTTGTATGACTATTCTACTCAACGAGTCCTAAAAAATGAATGTTCGGATCACCAAAATCGATCCCAAAATGAGCTTACCAAGCCCAAATGCTCTGGGATGACAACTTGAATGAAGCCAAACTGTAGACATCCCATTTTGACCAGCCTTACGACTTGGGCGCTTGTTCTCTGGTACCCAATGATGAAAACCGAGATGTTTTGGTCTTGTGAATCCCTCAACAAGAAAGTTCAGAAGTTAGGCCTTGAAACTAACCAAGCATTTGTTTTTGCTAAAATACTTTTTGATCAGTGGAAAACCTTTTTTAAAATGAGTTTAGTTGTGCAATTCCAGACATTACCCATATGTTCTGAGACTCATCTTTTCAAAATCAAAATGTTGTATTCTTTCAAATAGACCGAGCAAGGGATATAAAGAGAATGAATGGAAACGGTGAAATTTTTTGAAATACCGTGTTTCCTTTCAATTTGTACTAGATTTACCTTGTTGATCCAATGATGTATTTTTCGAGTGGCTAAACAACATGTCTTGGCCGGCTCAAAATACATTTGGCCGAACATCAAAAGGTATGGCCGGCTGAATTTCCTGGGTACAGAGCATTTTTGAGAATTTCCTCTTGTTCTGCACACCTACCACAAATATCTCAACTATTTGCTACCAAAACTCTATAAATAAAGCTCGGCAACTCATTTCAAGGGGTTAAATTTTTTTTCCAAAGCTTATACAAAGGATTGAGAGTGCCTTTCCCCATCTTTTCATCATTTCCCACCTACCTCCTTCAACTTTCAAGACTCAAACACCATTGAAGCTCAATCCTAGGCTTCTTGCTGAGATTCTTAGACAATCTAAAACACATCTAGAAGATCTTGAGGGTACCAAGAAGAGGTTTGGCCAACCCAAGGATTCGCCCTTTTCAAGAGGTGAAGTCCTTGCATTATTCAGCACTTTTCTCCATTTTTCTCTTTATTTTCAGCTATATTATTGTTATATAGTTGTAGCTATGTAACAAGTCCTCATAGATGTGGTTGGGGGTAGATTAGCCACCCATCCATTGAGTTGAAAGCTTTTCTTTTCTTTTTTTTTTTTTTTTGTTGATTATTGTTCTATAATTGCTATTTAATAAGTTCTCATGGATGTGGTTAGTGGTAGGTTAGCCACCCATCCATCGAGTTGATAGTTCTTTTTTTCTTTCTTTCCTTAACTTGTCCATGCTTTCTTGCTTTCCATAGCTAAAGTCCATTGTTGTTGTCTTTTTTTTTGGAACCTTGTGGATGTGATTGGGAGTAGAAAATAGCCATCCATTCACAAGTTTGATATGTAGAATAGATTTCTTTCTCACTGCACATCTTCTCTTTACATATCTTATCATCTAAACATGTTAATCCATGTGTCTCAACCTATACACAATATTAGTGAGTAATGGTGGTTGTTTCATAGGATTATTTGGGTGATTCCTAGGGTTTGATGTTGAGAAGATTGTGCCTTTCCATTTCATTGATTATTTTTGGAAGCAAAACAAAAGGTTCTAGGTCAAGAGGGTTGAAGTCTCTCTTCTCAAATCATTTGTGAACATGGAAAGGGATAGAAACATCCTTGTTCCATGAATAAAAGAAGAATTTTCAATAGCTTTTGATGAATCCCTTATTTTAAAAGGAAAGCTTTCACTAAAAAATGATGCGCATTAATCTATTCTCTCCAATTAATAGCATAGATTTGGGTATTAACTTGTCCTTATTTACAAAGAGATGATGTAGGGTCCTATCTATTTCTTGGCTTGAATCTGTTCTTTCTTTGATCCTTTCAATTTGTTGAATTATTGCAAAATACTTATTGTATATATCTAGTTGTGCTGTTGATTGAGGGTTAAGACCAACATATCTTTCTCTTTAAGTGGTGTCTATGTAAGGGAAAGAGGTAGAAGGGATGAGCACCCCTTGGAAGATATCATTGGCTTCTATTTTGGAATTTCTACATCAACTTTTTTTTACCTGAAAGAAATGTTCGGCCGGTCACTTCTGTAGTCGGCCGACCCATTTTTGTGGGTGGCCAAATGATCTTCCCAACAATAGAGCTGACAGTTTCTGGGGAATGCTCTCACAGGTAGTTCTGGAGCTGCTGATCAAGTTCTTTTATTTATTTAATATGATTTGTTAGATTCAATAGTAATTTGGCTAAATTTATTCATTGTTGTAATAATTCATCCAATCCCATGTCTTTTTCTTCCTTTTTTTATTATTATTATTCATTTAAGTGTTGTAATGTTTTTTTCCCCTCTTTTCTCATTTGAGTTTTGTAATAATCTTCCAACCCTATGTCTTTCTATCTCTTTTATTTACATGCTTTCCGTGTATGTTGCACAACATCACGTTTTATTTATTATACCTATGTTGTGCATCCATTTTTCATGCATATGGATTCGGTTCATTTGCATTTGTGGATTTAATCAATTCAAAGGTGATTTTATATGCTATCTCATGTTTTGAAATGATACACATGCCATATGGTAGTAACTGAATCCTTAGTTGCATATTGTGGGTGTCTCGCACTAGTCATTTGTATACAAGACCATGCATATATCCTAATATGGTTCTTTTGGCCTTTTTTCCCCCCTTAGAGTACTAGGTGAGCATTTATAATTTAGCATGTTACATGTGTATGTTATTTATCATATCTGTTGCTATACCATAAGGCTAGATGCTTAAATCAAATATATGTTTGAATGCTAGTGGATGAAAGTCGTGTTGTTTGTATTGGAGTGCGGTTGATTCTTATGCTTCTGAGTTTATATACAAAAAGGGCTTTTCAAAATGCACGAAATCAAAGCATAAACCAAAGCTAATGACACAATCTATAGTTGATTGCATCAGATAGTAATCTTAGCCTTATTAATAATTAGAACATGAACATATATTGATTATAAAAATCACATCATGACTTAGTAAAGGCCGATCTTTTGATTAGTTGAGTGGGGTGCTCAATTAATGACATTCCCCTCTCATACCTAAGTTCCCAAATTTAGACACTTTGGTTATGACAAACAGTGGCATTTAGCACGAGTCACAAGTTTCCTAATTTCCCTAAACGTTTATGTGGCGACTCTAAGATCTAGTGATGTAGTCCATTTTTTGGCAAAAGTATTGCAACAAAATGGATTTTCTATACAAAATTGTGAAATCTGGACTCTCATTTATGCTTCACATTGCACTTGTGAGAGTAGAGCAGGAGATCAGGAGTTCAAACTATTGGGCGTATTTGGTAACCCCAAAGGCATTCCATACTAACCCATAAGTAATTTGGTATTTTAACAGAGAGGTTAATACTTAAATAGATTTTGAAATTGTTATTGAAATGGACGGATTTCTTATGTATATTATTTTTTGTTTTATTGTGTATTTTTTTTATTTTTTATTTTTTATTTTTAGATGTAAGGAGAGCTTACACTACAGGAAATGTAGGTTTTAACGGCGTTTATTTAATGACGTTTTTCTGAACGTTATTGTTTTATAATATTTAACGGCGTTTTGCAAACGTCGCCTTTTTTTAAATGAAAACGGCACCGTTTTAATGATAGGAGGCGTTCAAAAGCGCCTTCAAATCTCTAAACACTATCTCCCTAAATGGGCCGGCCGCTGACTCACTCTTCTACACCCTCTTCCTAAGCTCTCACTCACTCAACCCTCTCCTGATCTGTGGACGGCTCGCTCTCTCTCTCTCTCTCAAATACTTCCAATAGCAGTGATTCAGCTCAGAATATCAATCGATCGATATCTCAACGGATCGCTCTCTCTCAAGCTCTCTCTTAACGGATCGATCAATCGAATCTCGGTGATTCATCTCAGAATGACATCTCGGCGATTTCGATTTTGATTTCAAAGCGCTCTCTCTCTCGATTTCGAAGGTCTCTCTCTCGATTGCGAAGGTCTATCTGTTATGCGGAGATCAAGGCATTGAGAGAAGGCAGAAAGGTTCGGATCTACCCCTTCTCTCTCTCTATATGACTATCGTAAATCTGATTCGGTGATTCTGTTTTGTTTGTGTTGGTTCAGTGATTCTATATATATATATATGTATATATATTATAACTCTCTTCTGTTTTGTTGATTTGGTTGTTGCCAAGTTTTGATTCTTTAGTGCCGAGCGTGCTGTTAGGTTTTTTATGGGGCAAATTTCGATGCATCTTCTAGAGATTTTGTGTTGTCCGAATGGAATTTACACTGCACAAGGGCTATACCTGATATTGCAGTGTGAATGGTTCATGTACAGAGGACTAGTTTTGATGAAAGGGATGTCGAGCAGGTGATGTAACTTCTCTATCTTTTTCCTTTTCTTTTCTTTCATAATTTTATTGCCAATTAGAATTTTTTTGCTTTTGTTTCCTATCTGAGGTTGCTTCCATAGCTATATGATGGGGACAGCTTTAACTATTAAATATTGTAGAAGCCATTTTCACAACTTTTTAGGAGAAGAAGCAAATGTAAAAAAATCATAAACCAATTTATTGGGCCACATTGAATCTGTTATGTCTGACACAATTTCTTTCTCAATTGGAAAAATACTACACACTTACAAGACTACAAAATCAAACAATGGAGGGGCACAATGCCCGCTCAAATATACATAGTTGCCAAAAATTTACTTCAATTTACAAATTAAGACTTTAGGAATTTTGTTCTTTCCTTTAATAGCCAGAATCTGAAAGTGTGGCTTCTGTGTTGACTTGATATCCAATTGCATTGAATTTCCCATTTGAAAGTCTGCTTTAAATGCTTTCAGTTTTCTTTTCTCTGAGAGAACTAAGATGGCTGTTGGTATCTGCAATTGATGGAAATGAGTCTTGCTGGAGTTCTTAAACATAAACAAAGAAGAAAAAAGAATAGAAGAACAAAAAAATAAAAACCAACAAGAAGTCATATGAAATATTTTTCACTTTAAGGTGCAAGTCTCCATTCCAGTTTTACATTTTGACTGCCTAGGAACAATTAAAATGCTTATGTGCCATTTTGAATTGTGAACAAGTAGTATCCTAGTTTTGAATATTAGTTACATGGTTAATTCCTTTGGCTTCCTCTTTGAGTCGAATGGTCCCTCTTCTTACATTGTAATCTATAGGCATCACTGAGAATATGATAGGAAGGCTGGCCTTTTGATCAAGTTTGCAAGTGTTCTTGCTTTGGAGTTGAGCGATTCCTCATTTTGATCGAGTATTTATTGTGTAGAGTAATCCAGCAGTGCATCAAGTGATTTTGTTGCTTGTGGTCCAGTGGTTCCTATGCTTCTATCTTTGCTTTGGCCTTAGACATGGGATGGATGCCCATGATTAAACACCATTTTTGGTGTAGGAAGCCCATGATTGGGAATTTCTTGTGATATCATGAAGTTTTTATTTATCTTCACATATGCTAATTTTCTTAATATTCTCCCTGTTTCCTCTTAGGGTACTTCAGTATGCTATATGCTTTTGCTAAATTATCCGTGAGTGATCTGATAATTTTTTCTGTATCTTATTTTTAAATGTAGTCTATTGCAGCCTTAAAGAGGGGGGCATATCTGCTAAAGTATGGACGCAGAGGGAAGCCGAAGTTCTGTCCATTCCGGCTTTCTACTGTAAGTTATTTGCATTGATATAAGTATGGATCAGGTCTACATTTCTTTCTGCATGTTTTCCAGTTACGCTGATTGCATGGTATATTATGTTTTTCAAATGTGTATCTGGTTTGTGCTGTGATAAAAATAAATATGTTTTTAAAAGTGGATAAAAGGCCTACAGGTGGGCTCTGCTTTGGGAGAAGTTATTCAGTGCTTCCAGGACATCACCTGGCAAAGGCCATGTGGTGGCCCATGCCTCTTACAGACAGACATCCCAAGCAACCTGACAGTTTCTCCCAATAAATATGCAAGTCACATAAATATGTAAAATATCAATGACAGTAAATGCTTTAAATTATCTGATAAAAGAAATCCATCTAGTGTTCACAAAATATGAATCAGAAGTCATTTTGTGATTTTGAAAAGTTTTTCCCTTTGTAGTTTTGAAAAATCGGGGTATTACATGAAATAAAAGCATATTCATATTAATTAAAACATTGGTAATGAAAGCTTACTTTTGGAAATTGAGCCAAGCTATGGTTCCCTACATGTGTAAATATAACAAATTCTTTTTTATTTATTTATTTTGAGGCCAATTTTGAAGATATGCACTTTTACTGTTATAATTGTGGGTAATTTTGTCTTCCTATAGAAAGTTCAACATGAATTGCTTCGTTGCTTGATTCACAATAAGCTGGGAGTCACAAAAGACAACTACCTCATCGGTTTCCATTGCTGCTTCTAACTTTAGTCCAGCAATCGGTGCCTCGTACTCTACCTTGTTATTTGAGGCTTTGAATCGCAAACAGATTGATTGCTCCATTATTCACCCATCTAGCAATACCAAAACCCTCCTGCCCCCGCTCCTTAATAGTTTGAACTTCCATCAATAAACAGGCGGAAGGAATCGCCGATGTAGATGTCACAGGGTTTTGGTTGCTCTGTCTTTTTCTGTTTTGCTGGAGTGGGACCCTTTGGCCCCAGTTGGGTTTCTTCCTGCTCCCTTGGACATCCTAAGCCATGGCTTGCCAAAGCCCGCATTGGGATTGCGCCAAGAGTGAACTCGGCCACAAAGTTAGTCAGCACCTGGCCTTTGATTGCTATTCTAAGCCTGAACTCCAAGTCGTATTGGCCCAGTACCACTGCCCATCTGGCTATTCTGCCTGTCAGATCTCCATGCTGTAACAGGGACTTTAGCGGATGCTCCATCAGTACCACAATCTTGTGGGCTTGGAAATAGTGAACCAATTTTTTGGAAGCCATCACCAGAGCTAGTGTCAACTTCTCCAAGGCCAAGTATCTAGTTTCGGCACTTGCCAGGGTTTTGCTCACGTAGGTCACTAATGAAGGGCTGCAGCAAGGCTATTGTGTTGTGCCAAGTGCCAAGAGATTTATTCTTTTGTATTCCTTCTTGAAGAGGAATCTCTCAAAGAAAGTGATGGTTTTCTTCTCTTCATGTAACTCAGTCAAGTTCCACTCTGAACTTCTCAGATACATTCATGTAGATTGCTTTGATATCCATGGAAAAGCAAAAGCAGCAGAGACGTACATCCACTTTTTTTGACTTCTGCAAAGCAGAGAAGGGCATCTTATTATGTACTGATGTTGCTGCTCGCGGTCTTGATATTCCTGCAGTGGTATGTTACTTTCTTTAGCTTGTTGGTGTTGAATATGGTATGCCAGCAATGATAGTCCTCAACCCCAAACAGAAAGAAAAAAATGAGGAAGGGATTTATAGCAGTTAAAAACTTTTGCACCTTTAGATGATAAATGAAATTAATTCTGCCAAGCATGCCATGGTGATGTCTGCTGTTAGTTGGCATTGCTGTGAAATTTTATTTTTCTATTTATTTCAGTTAACTCTGTATAAAACTGTTTACAAGCATCTAATTTACTACCATGAGATGTATGAAAAGGTTGCAAAAATTGTCTACAAGGAACACTGGAAAAGTACCAATTGTTATGACTGAACTATTTCATTTCAAGATGGAATCTATAATAGTTCATGTTGATTCATTTTCTTTATCTTCTCTACTAATAGGACTGGATTCTGCAGTATGATCCCCCAGATGAGCCCCAGGTGCTTAGCTTTTTTCCTTGGTTAAAACAGAACACATGAAATATCATATATACGTATATAATTCATCATGTTTAAAAATAATAGGACCCACAATAACACATGAAAGCAACATATATAGGTTGTAAATATAGTAGTCCTAAATGGTAATATTAAATTATTTCTCACTATTCCATGCCATTTCTTCTATAACAAATTCTCAGGTAGTGTTTGGTTCGTTTGGATGAGTGATAGGTCATTTCATTAAGAGACCAAGGAATGAACATCCCGTTACATTCTACTTTCATTCCAATAAAGCAAACATAGCATTACTTCTCCCAAATATATCGTTTTATCTTTTCATTTACTAGGTATGTAGTGTTTAGTTCACTAGAACGAAATAGAATGGAATGAAATGATCTTCCTCCTTTACCCTTCTTACAAAATGACTATTTCTTTACAATTTGTGAATGATGATTATGGTGGTGCTTCTAACTCACACGAGATCTTCTGTTTCTATTTTTTTTCAAACCTAATTTCATTGATTCTAATCATGTGGTAGAGATGAAGTTTGGAATAGAGAACTAGGAGATGAGCATAGTGGATCCTGTCTCCATGTGACATTAATTGCAATGCTACATCTATTGTTTTAGATGTTGATTCATTCCTGATGTGCAGGTGGATGACAAGTACCAATACTCAACTGAGGACAAAGATAATCAGGTTCACGGGTGGATATGCTTTGACCCGCCTGTGGGGTTCTGGCAAATCACACCCAGCAATGAGTTCCGAACCGGTGGACCCTTCAAACAAGACCTAACCTCCCATGTCAACCCAACAACCCTTGCTGTAAGTGACAACCCATACCCATTTTTACTTTGACAATGCTTCCTTTCTTTGCCTAGTACTTACATGGGTTAAAGGTGGTTATAGTAATTAGGGATGGCAAAAATCGATCTGGTTAACCGCCTGACCCTTCTCAACCCTAATGGGACGGGTTTGGAGTTTTTTTAGTATGATGAGTTGGGTTTTGGGTGGAATAAAGAATCAAATCGTGTTTGGTGCGGGTTTTGGACGAGGAAGGATAACCCAATCTAGATCTATAAATTTTTCAGGTCTGAGCTTTACAATTGTTCTTCTGACACAGGTTGAGCAAAAAAGGAAAGAAGCGCTTTCCAGAACAGGCGAAGAGAGTCAATCAGCTTTAGAGAGTTCACTACAAGATGTTGTATCACGTTATAGTTTCATGGATCTTTGGCCTTGCTCTTCTAAGGATATGGATCATTTGGCACGGCAAGAGGTACTTATTAAGTTACCATTTTTCTTAGTTCAATCCATAAAATTAGCATTGTCAATGTTAATATTAGTCGTCTTTAAGTAATAATAAACTGGTTACCATTGTCAGGCTTTTCCTTCATCCTCTTCACTACTACAAAAATAGTTAAAGATCACACTTTGACAAAAAAAAAAGATCTCACTTTTATTGGAAGTGTGATAAAAAAAATTAGATTGATATTTTAATCACACTTAATTTGATTGAGTGTGATAATATTTATTTTTTATATCACTTTTCAATTAAGTGTGATTATAAATATATTTTTTAATCACACCTTCTAATTAAAAGTGTGATTATATATACACTATTACTTTTTAATCACACTTGTTAAACAAGTGTGATTATATATATATTTTTTTAATCACACATTCTAATTAAAGTGTGATTGTTTATATATTTTTTAATCACACCTTTTAATTAAAGTGATTATATATACACTACTACTTTTTAATCACACTTTTTAAGTAAGTGTGATTATATATATATATTTTAATCACACATTCTAATTAAAGTGTGATTATTTATATATTTTTTAATCACACCTTTTAATTAAAGTGATTATATATACACTACTACTTTTTAATCACACTTTTTAAGTAAATGAGATTATATATATATATATATATATATATTTAATCACACATTCTAATTAAAGTGTGATTATTTATATATTTTTTAATCACACCTTCTAATTAAAGTGTGATTATATCACTACTACAAAAACAGTTAAAGATCACACTTTGATAAATGAAAATATCTCACTTTTATTAGAAGTGTGATAAAAAATTAGATTGATATTTTAATTACACTTAATTTAATTGAGGGTGATCATATTTATTTTTTATGTCACTTTTTAATTATGTGTGATTATATATATATATATATTTTTTAACCACACTTTTTGATTAAATGTGATTATATATATATTTATTTTTTTAATTAAGTGTGATTATACACTACAAGAAAAGTGGGCTTGAGACGGAACTTTTTGCGACGGCACATTTGCCGTCACAAAAAGTCATTTTTTGTGACGGCACAACTTGCCGTAGCAACAAATGTGCCTTTTTGAAATGGCACAACTTGCCGTCGCAAAAAAAAATGCGACTTTTTGAGACGGTACAACTTGCCGTCACGAAAAATGTGACCTTTTGAGACGGCACAATTTGCCGTCGCAAAAAATATGACTTTTTGATACGGCACAACTTGTCGTGGCAAAATATGTGCCTTTTTGAGACGGCACAGCTTGCCGTCGCAAAAAAAAAAAGACTTTTTGAGACGGTACAACTTGCCGTCGCGAAAAATGTGACTTTTGATAAAAAAAAATAATAATAATAATAAATTTTTTTCATTAAAATAGAAATAAAACAAATAAATTTTCAATCTATAACTAAAAAAATTGATTTTTTTTCAAAAAAAAAATTCATTAACTACAAAAAAAAAAAATTATTTTAACAGAAAATAATTTTTTTGGCTACGGCAACCCCCGTCGCAAAAAAAAAGAGAAAAGGTTAAACCATGTTTTGTTGTTTAAATTTCATTTGTGACCGAATTTTTTTTTTTTTCATTCCCGCTGTGTTTCCCCCCTTTTTTTTTTCATTCCCCCCATTTTTTTTGTCATTCCCGTTCTGTAACCTCCCCAACCCAAACAAAAAATCCTCAATCTCAAACCACCCCGGCCAAAACCAAAAATCCCTAATCTCTTCTTACCCCCCTCTCTGTCTCTTTTCACCAATTTTTCATATTCCTCTCTCTCTCTTTCACTCATCACTCTTCTCTGTCTGTCTGTCTGTTTGTCTATCTGTCTCTCTTTCTCTGTGTGTGTCTCTCTCTCATCTATCTTTTCTCTCATCTCTTTTCTCTCTGTCTCTTTCGTTCATCTCTATTCTCTCTATTTCTCTCGTTTATCTTTATTCTCTCTCTGTCTCTTTCGTTCATCTCTCTTCTCTCTATTTCTCTCGTTTATCTTTATTCTCTCTCTGTCTCTTTTTCTGTCTCTCACTCTCTATCTTTTTCTCTCTTTGTCTCTTTCTTTTCTCTTTCTCTCTCTAACTCATCACTCTTCTCTGTCTGTCTATCTCTATCTATGTCTCTCTTTCTCTTTGTCTCTCGTTCATCTCTCTTCTCTCTATCTCTCTCATCTGTCTTCTCTCTCTATCTCTCTCATTTATCTGCTTCTCTTTATCTCTCTCTCACTCATCTCTCTTCTCTCTATCTCTCTCATCTCTTTTCTCTCTATGTCTCTCTCGCTCATTTCTATATATCTCTCTCGCTCATTTTTGTTCTCTCTCTATGTCTTTCTCTCGTTTATCTCTTTTTGTTCTCTTTCTCTCTCTTTTTGTCTCTCTCGCTTATCTCTTGTTTCTCTCTCTTTTTCTGTCTGTCAGTCTGTCTCTCTTTCTCTCTCTGTCTCTCACCATTTTTCACAATTTTACTATTTTCTCTCTCTTTTTCTCTCTATCTGTCTGTCTATTTGTCTCCCCTTCATTGTGTTCGCCTTGCTTACTCCCCTCTCCCTTCTTCTCTATTTACCAAGCTATCTTTCGATTTATCGAGACACTACAAGAAAATGCACTTTTTTGTGATCACTTTGTCTTTCTATCGCTCATCACTCTGTCTCTATCTGTCTCTCACTCATTTCTCTCTCACCACCCATCTCCTCTACCACCTTCACCACTACTGCAAATGGCATTCCACTACCATAACTACTACCACTGTTGCCATTCCGCCTCTACGATTATTATTACTACTACCATCACCACCACTCCACTACCACCATTACTACTACAATTACCTCTCATCCACCACCGCTGCTCTATCTCCTCTACCACTACCACAACTTCACCACTAATCTCATTCGCTATCACCACCACTACCACTATTACCTCTTATCCACCACATTCACCACTACTGCCGTTCCCTATCCTCTACCACAAAAAATTAGTTCCTGATTTTTAGTAACCCCCAATCTCCCCCACTCGGCCCGCCATCTTTTTTCCATTCCCGTTCGGGTTACCAAAAACCCCCAATCCTGTCTCTTTGTCTCTATCTCTCTTCTCTTTCTCTCTCTCACTCATCACTCTTCTCTGCCTGTCTGTCTCTCTCTTTCTCTCTATGTCTCTGTCTCTCTTCTCTTTCTCTCTCTCACTCATCACTCTTCTCTGTTTATCTCTCTGTCTGTCTCTTTCTCTCTGTGTCTCTCATCCATCTCTCTTCTCTCTATCTCTCTCTGTCTTTCTCTTGTTTATATCTTTTTGCTCTTTGTCTCTATTTTTCTTTGTCTATCTCTTTTCACACATTTTTTCATCTTCCTCTCTCTCTTCTCTTTCTCTCTATTACTCATCACTCTTCTCTCTCTGTCTGTCTGTCTATCTGTCTCTCTCCCCCTCTCTCTCTCTGTGTTTCTCACTTATCTATCTCTTCTCTCATATATTTTCTCTCTCTATCTCTCTCGCTCATCTCTCTTCTCTCTGTCTCTCTCGCTCATCTTTCTTCTCTCTCTATCTCTCTCTTTTTCTATGTCTTTCTCTCGATCATCTCTTTTCGCTCCCTTTATCTCTTTTTGTCTATCTCTTACTCATCTCTTATTTCTCTCTCTTTTTCTGTCTGTCTGTCTGTCTCTTTCTGTCTCTCTATATCTCTTTCTCTCTCTGTCTCTATCACCTCTTTTCCAACACCGCCACTCCATTTCCTCTACCACTACCACAACTTCACCACTAATCTCTTTTGCCATCACCACCACCACTACCACCACCATCACCTCTTATCCACCACGTTCACTATTATTGCCGCTCCCTCTTCTCTACTACAAAAAATTAGCTCTTGATTTTTAACAACAAAAAAAATGGGTCACAAAAAAATATTTTTTATTGACCATAAAAAATTAATTTTATTTTAACAAACAATATTTTTTATTAAAATATTACCTCTACTTCTACCAAATAAAAAAAATTCATTAAAATAATAAAACATGACATGTTTATTGCGTAGGTCATGAATACTCATAACGATGATTTTTTTACTGCTTGAAATGTTAGCTGTAAATAATAAAATATTTCTATGACATACATATGGCATGCCGTTAATACATTAACTATAAACCACATGCATACAGCAGCCGTTAAAAATATTGAACATTCCACGACACACAAAAAGTCAATTGTTAAAAATTACACTTTTTACTACGTACAAAATGCCAACTGTTTAAAATATTATACTTTTTACGACACATAATTTATGCCGTGAATGGTTCGACTGAAAATTAAAAAAGCGCCAAAATGAGATACATCTGGTGCCAATGACCAAAAATATATTAGAATTTTTTTTTTTTATCAAATTGTTTGGCTTCTAATTGGGTTAAGGAATCTAATTGGGTTAAGGAAAATAGAAAGCTGTCATCGGATAAAACTAGAAGAGAGGGAGAAGAGAGAGGGTTTGAACCCTCATGTCTCTGCAAAAAATCTTCAAACCCCTACCCTCTCTCTCCATCAGACCCCAAATCCCAAACCCTCCTCTCTCTTTTTTTCATCTCTCTGCAAAAACTCTTCAAAACCCTCACTCTCTCTCTCTCTCTATCAGACCCCAAATCCCAAACCCTCATCTCTCTTTTTTTCATCTCTCTGCAAAAACTCTTCAAAACCCTCACTCTCTCTCTCTCTCTCTATCAGACCCCAAATCCCAAATCCAAACCCCAACTGGCATAACAACGAGTGTGAAGGAGAAGATGGACAAAGAAAATACACACAGATAGAGCTCTGAGCTAGAAGAAAAGAACGAAGAAAGAGAAGTAATGGTGGAGAGAGAAGACGGCCGAGAGGAGACGGAAGAGACGAACGCACGCAAAGAAGAACACTTCCACCATTCAATCAGGTTTGTAGATTCAAACTAGGGTTTTGATTTGGGGATTTTCACTGAAAAATCAAGGTTTTGATTGAGCAACTCCAAAATTATGTAAAATTAGAGAACCTTAAGGCACTCTAGGCTCTTGAATTAATTTGAAAGCACGCGACTGTATTGTTTTAGATTGTGAATTTAATCTTTTTTTAATAAACTTCTTGAATCTGAGTTGGGAAAAATATGTTCAATGTCAATTGGGTATTGTGAAATTGGGTTCTTTAATGGGTTGAACACAATATATATATATATATATATATATTTTAAATTTGTTAATCTAAAACAATTGTTGTTCTGTTACAAAAATTAGGATCCTTTAACTTAGTTGTGATTGTATAAAAAAAAAAATTTTAAAAAACTCTTGAATCTAAAATTAGGGAACCCTAAGGGAATTCCAGGTTCTTGAACTAGATCTTGGAAGGAATTGAACTGGGAATAGGTTTATCGATTTTGTTTGATAACGCTAACTGATATTTGGCATTCTTATTCTCTTTCTAATGGTAAGCTTTAGATTTTCAGCTAAGTTATCATAAATTCAATGAGTCTCAAAGAGAACAAGCAGTTCTGAAGAGATTGCAACAGGGTGAAATTGTGGCCCAAATCTGTGATGCAGGAACACCAGGCATAAGTGATCCTGGTATGGAATTGGTGAGCATGTTATAATTTTCTGTTTGTTTGTGATGAGAAGAACTGAATGTTCTCCTTTGGAAAAATGATGGCTGTCATGTCAATCTCTACTCGACTGCATTACATTTGAATCCTTATTGTTAGCTTGTAAGGTTTACATCACAGTATTAGAGCATATATATACACCTCCATATGCTATCATGGACTTTACCACACTTCATTCCCTTAGCCATTCGAACTCTAGTTTCCACCATCGCAGTTGGTCTCCTAGGAACTCATTGCAAACATAGCTAAGAAGCCTCTGGCAAGAAATGGTGCTCAAGGAGAGTACTTTGATCGTTATTCTGACTTGAAGCAGGCTTCGAGCTTGAGCTTGAGGTACACTTACACTCTAGAGAAATGACAAGGCCTGAAAAGGTGCCTCCGGAATACAATCTCGAAAATTGCTGAAGTGGAAACAAACTCAGATGTTCCAATTTTCTCTCTTGTCTTTTGTTTTGCAGTCCAGAACCTATGTGTGGCTCGCCCTTTTTTTCCCCGCATTTCGGAAGGTTTGAAACAAAGCCCTATAGTTCGGACTCCCGTGGTTCTGAATCTAATCTCGCAAGTGCAATGTGAAACTAATAAACACCAAAGAGTCCAAATTCGGCAAATCGTTTTGAAAAATTGATTTTGAATCAAAAATGTCAAAATTGGACTGTTTTGCCAGATACAGAGTCGCCACCTAAATATTTTTATAATATAATGAAACCATGAGAGAGACTTGAGACAGAGATAGAGGAAAATGAGACAGAAGATCCAATTCCACTTTTTGAAAACTAAAGCACATTTGTCCTTAAAACTCACAAATGACAAATAAACAATCTTTGGCCATGCCACTCATTTAACATTCTGTCCATCTTTAATTCATTCAAAACCTCAAACAACTGGTGAATAAAATGTGAAACAAATTTCATTCGACTCCCAACACTCAAACACACAAAATAAAAAATGCAATTCAGAAACTTGACTATATATACTCAACTAGCCAGCCATTTCATAAATACCCATATATTTGTACACTTCAATCATTTCCTTGCAGGTAGCCTAATGGAACATATATTTGGCAATTTTTAAAAATTTTCTACAAATTTGCATGGGAGCTAGTGAATTATCCTAACTTGTGATGTGTATTCGGTAATCATTAATTCATATATTCCCTGAGTATTTCCTGATTTTTGTTAATATTGTGATGCTGGATGGAAGAGAAAATTGAAACCAAAAGAAAAAGAAAAGAAAATAACGAAACTGAACAATAGCAATTCTCCAAGCTCAATCTTATTCTTCAATATCAATTCAAGTATGACAAATTCATTACATAGAAGCCTATTTATAGGCATCCTACGAAACCTTAATTGAAGTTACTAAAAATACTCATTACGATAGGATTTACAATATGAAAATCCTAATTTAATAAATGAAACCCAATAAATCATATATAAGAAAATAATACTAAAGTAAATCCATAATCTTCAATTTATGCTCATCCAATGTCTTCATGTTCCTCGTCACATTGGTCTATTGATGTCATACAAATTGGCCACCCATTAGCTCTATAAGAAGGTTTGGGGTTGTTGGAGTGGGGAAAGGTTCTAGTTTTCTCCCTTCATGTTGAGTTTCCGTTACTGGAGAGACAAGCTCTCCTGGAGGGGCTATGGCTACAGAAGTGTGATATGTCCAGCATGAACTTCCAAGCAAAAGCTTTGAATTTTAGCCCAAACAACTACATATGAGTTGGCAAATTTATGAATCCTGATGAAGCGAAAGTGTGTGATGCACCAGGCTAATGATGTTAGTGACTATGCTTGATTATAACGGCTTCCTTTTGCATAGAGATACGAAAGGTATGGAAATCTTATGGTATAATTTTTAAGGGGAAAAAATCATGATTTAGTTCATTGCTCGCTGTTTCTTCATGTTTTATTAATAGTGTTTTTAACAAAATTTTTGTATGGTTACTCGCTCTTTTCTCGGTTGCTAAGAAACTTGTCATGATTTCCAATAGGGTATTATTTACTTTATTATGTTTGTGAATTTGTTCATATTGAGTTGCTGAAGTTTGGTTAAATTACTGGTTGAACTCCCTAGAATCTTGTTGGTTTTCTGTCGTACTGTCAAAGTTCCTAGAAGATATATCAACCTTGGTATAATTTCTCATGAGGTGGTATGCCATGTTCTATTGATGATATACCCTTGTAATGATGCCCGCCTTTTCTGTCCGTATTGTCTTGGTGGATAGTTTTTTATTAATGACAATTAATTTGACTCAGAAGTATATGCCGGCATATGTGCTAATGCAATTAATAGACATTAGTTCTCAGACATGACCTATGTATCTAGAGCGAGAGTGAGAGCGGACAAAATATATATATATATATATATAAGGAAAATGCTAATGACCGCTCATTGGGTGGTCATTAGCTTTGATATAGGTATAAAAAGTGTATTGAAAAAGTGTATAAAAATATGTAAAAATTTGTGAAAATATATGAAAAGTGCATTGAAATTCTAACTATAATGGCATTTTCTTCACCTTAATGACAGCCCATAGCATGACCCCATATATAAAGCACAGGATTGAGGATAAAAATTACTGGGTAGCTTCAGAGTTGATCAGGGTATGGGTTTAATTAGAAAAACATTTTTATTTTATGACAACCCAAACACAGTCATATTGTCCAGTCATTGTTTTGCTTACAAGTCTATTGGAAGTGGTTTCAGTTTTGTTTTTGTATGGTCCAGATCGTCGGTGTTCCCCACTAGCTGCTTCAGAGTTGGTCAAATGTTTAAAACCCTCATGGAAAAACACATTTTAACTTCTACCTAGAAGTAGAAACCTCTTAAAAAAACAGTTGAGGTCTTTAGTTATAATGTGGGAGAAGCATGGGAGGCACCACTAAAGGATTAAATCCATGAGTTGAAGTAATTTTGTTTTGCAATTTTGGCTTAGTCTAATCACATAATTGACAGTGTTTTTTACTGTAATGTAAAGCGTCAAATGCATGGATTGGTGGGCTATGCCCCCCCAAACTCATCAGATTAGGTCCTCAAAGGACATGACTGCAATTAGTTTCTTCTTTCTGTTTGCAAATGAAAATCATAATCGGTTCTCCGAAGAGCAATTGGAAATGGATGCTTTTTCTGGTGATGTCAAATAGATATTTCATATTTTGCAACTTTGGGATATGTGGAATACTCTGCAGTTGTTGATTTTCTTTGTCAATCGCAGGGTCAGAAATCTTTGGCATTGGATACTGGAATCGGGATGTGGCAGTTGCTTTTTGAAGAAAAGCAGTGGCCATTGGTTGATCACTGGTGCCAGTTCTTGCAGGTAGCCTAATGGAACATATATTTGGCAATTTTTAAAAATTTTCTACAAATTTGCATGGGAGCTAGTGAATTATCCTAACTTGTGATGTGTATTCGGTAATCATTAATTCATATATTCCCCGAGTATTTCCTGATTTTTGTTAATATTGTGATGCTGGATGGAAGAGAAAATTGAAACCAAAAGAAAAAGAAAAGAAAATAACGAAACTGAACAATAGCAATTCTCCAAGCTCAATCTTATTCTTCAATATCAATTCAAGTATGACAAATTCATTACATAGAAGCCTATTTATAGGCATCCTACGAAACCTTAATTGAAGTTACTAAAAATACTCATTACGATAGGATTTACAATATGAAAATCCTAATTTAATAAATGAAACCCAATAAATCATATATAAGAAAATAATACTAAAGTAAATCCATGATCTTCAATTTATGCTCATCCAATGTCTTCATGTTCCTCGTCACATTGGTCTATTGATGTCATACAAATTGGCCACCCATTAGCTCTATAAGAAGGTTTGGGGTTGTTGGAGTGGGGAAATGTTCTTGTTTTCTCCCTTCATGTTGAGTTTCCATTACTGGAGAGACAAGCTCTCCTGGAGGGGCTATGGCTACAGAAGTGTGATATGTCCAGCATGAACTTCCAACCAAAAGCTTTGAATTTTAGCCCAAACAACTACATATGAGTTGGCAAATTTATGAATCCTGATGAAGCGAAAGTGTGTGATGCACCAGGCTAATGATGTTAGTGACTATGCTTGATTATAGCGGCTTCCTTTTGCATAGAGATACGAAAGGTATGGAAATCTTATGGTATAATTTTTAAGGGGAAAAAATCATGATTTAGTTCATTGCTTGCTGTTTCTTCATGTTTTATTAATAGTGTTTTTAACAAAATTTTTGTATGGTTACTCGCTCTTTTCTTGGTTGCTAAGAAACTTGTCATGATTTCCAATAGGGTATTATTTACTTTATTATGTTTGTGAATTTGTTCATATTGAGTTGCTGAAGTTTGGTTAAAATTACTGGTTGAACTCCCTAGAATCTGCCTTTATTTGACTTTTTTAGATTTCCATCTAACATATATGTCAAATTTTCTAGTTTGGTTGGAACTCAATTCGTAGACAGACATGCATGAAATGGGTAACTGTTTTCTCTTCTTTTTCCTCCAAAGGTGCAAAAGAAAATGCAGCCTCTACATCTCCAAAACCTACTACTGCTGGTGATAATAACTGCAATGCATGTACTCCCGCCCCCCCCTTGCCCCAAGCGGGTCGATCCAGTCGGCGCCGGGCGATTGAGGTTTTCACAATTAATGAGATTGCCTCGAGGGTGTTGCCTCTGTAAAGGATAAATGATTAAAGGTACAACTTTTATGAGCATAGTAAGCAACTGATTCCAGCTTTTGAAGGTATCGTGTGAATGTCAAATAGACTCTTCTTTAACAGCAGAGGGGAAGCGAGGACGCTAGCTGAGCTAGGTGGAGACATGAATCGAGGTGGTGACCCTTCGCGCATAGGGAGTAGGAGTTCCAGGGATCGAGAGAGGCGTCAGTCTCCTCGACGTCGAAGCAGGTCGCAATATATGTAAGCACAGTTAATTTTTTTTTATTTAATTCCTTTGTATATACTTTTGAATATTTAATTTTCATTTATGAAATATATAACGTTATTCTATTCAATATGTGGTTATGATTCAAAATATAGTATATAATGTGTATTACATTATTCAAATGTGCATACAAAAATAATATTGATTATTTTTCAAATATGTCGAATTCTTTTTTTATCACAGATTTTATTAGTTATCAATCACACTTAAAACATGTGATCTAAATGTTATTAATCACACTTAAAAAGATGTGATGTAAATGTTATTAATCACACTTAAAAGGTGTGATCTAAATGTTATTAATCATACTTAAAAAGTGTGATTAAAAATGACCATTTTTAATCACACTTCCAAATATCACACTTAAAAGGTGTGATCTAAATATTTTTAATCACACTTAAAAGATGTGATCTAAATATTTTTAATCACACTTAAAAGGTGTGATCTAAATATTTTTCATCACACTTAAAAGATGTGATCTAAATATTTTTAATCACATTTAAAAAATGTGATCTAATTGTTATTAAGCACACTTCAAAAGTGTGATTAAAAATGACCCCTTTTAATCACACTCCCAAAGATCACACTTTAATAAAACTTAAAAGGTGTGATTAAATAACATACATCACACCAAAAAAGTGTGATCTTTATTTATTTTTGTAGTAGTGCTTCCTTCTTCCAAGTTACCATTGTCAACGTTAATATTAGTCGTCTTTAAGTAATAATAAACTGGTTACATTGTAGAACTCCTTTTGGCTGCTCTGTTTCTTTAGGTTGTGTACGTGATTACCATTTCAAGTTCTAAGGGCAAAAGCCTTCTTATTTGAAGGAATCCAATATGTAATTCTTCTGAATAGGAATTTTTGGCCTGGTTGTTACTTTTGTGTCTGGTTATGCCATTATGAGTTAATACTTTCTGAATTCCAAGATTACCTCCTAATAGGAAAAAAACTAATGCCTCATTCTTAATGGAAATGGAAAATTGACAATATTGTTTGTGAACTGTAATATTCTGTAGCTTAGCTAATGTTACGAACACTTGGTGTATGGACTTTAAATTAATACACTTAAATAGTCTAAATTCACATGTACAGATCTTAAGGGGATAAGCAAAACTTTGTGACTGATTATTTCTACAGTTTTTTAACCATCTATCTTTCTTGTTTTTATTTTTATTTTTTTCAAATTTCTTACGAACTGAAGTCAACTATATGTGAGGGATGCTGATGAATCCGATGGATTCATTTCTTTGGGAACTTATGCTTCATGCTCTCAAACTTAACAATTGACCAATGCACTGTGCATCTTCTTAAATGACCCTTTCTGAATTTTGGACTGATGGCTGTTCTTAGCTCTTGCTCTTTGTTGAAAAAAAAAGCGAGAAGATATTAGGATTTTTAGTTCCAAGAAGTCGTTTATCATTTCATTGCTGGCAGGAAGCTGATTGAATGGGTGATTTGTACACCTTCTGTTTATGCAATAGGATGACTTTGAAGTATCTGCAATTATTGGGAAGGATCCAATTACCTGCTGCCTTGGCATTATTTTCTTTGGGAACTTCTGCTTCATCCATTAATGTGTATTTGAGGGAATAAACTTGAGCTAGAAACATGTGAATCACACACACACACACATATATATAGCATAAAAGAGTAATTGCTAATTTGACTGTGAAACAGTCAAATGTTTCCCGACAGCTACAAAAGAGATATATTAGTTATGCATATGAAGGGATTGGCTGCCTTTTTTCATTCAATACCGGATGGATAGATAACATGAATCCCTATCATTGGGAGGAGAATGGAGTAGATTCTATCAACCCTTTTTGGAAATAGTGCTTCTGCCTATCTCTTAATCCTAGAAAAATGGGTACCACTCTGTTTCTTTCAGCTGGATAATGAATTGAACTCGAGCTCTTCTTCTATATGATTTAGATGCAATGGTTCAGGACTGGCGAAAGTTAATCCAGATGAATACTGCTTATTTTATTTATCAGAGAGAAATGCAATTTGGACTGCATTGTTGTTTTATGGTTTCCTCCTTCAGGAAGTCCCTTGTAAAATTGCATTCAGAATTTTAATTTTATTTATTTATTTATTTATTTATTTGGTAATCCAGTTTGCTGTATTGGAACTGGAAATGCACTGTTGTTTTCTCTAGACTCTTTTGATGAAGTTAATGATAAAAATTTGCCAATCTAGCCATAATATGTTGATTTGGTTTATGTTAGTGTAGCAAAATTTACGTTAGGTGCTTCATGAAAATCTTGCTAGGTCCCTATTTTCACCTTATATGAATAAGCAATGCATTTAAAAATATGCATAATCAATGTGATTAAAGAATATGGAAGCCTTATTTCTTATTATTTTTTTAAATACCTACTAATTAGTTATGTGCAAATATGGTGATGAAAAGTTTGTTATTAGGTTGGGTGAGAATTTAAACATAAAACATATATATTTGATAACAACATGTAGAAAAAGAATATAATCTAGCAAAAGGTTTTTTAGAATTTCAATTTTTTTTTTTTTATTACATAATCACTAACAAGAATTTGGTTATTTTTACAAACTTGATATTGATAAATCTGCGAATGTATGACTAGTCTTTCAATGGTTTGCTGGCTAGTATTTGTGGGAGGTGAAATGATCTAAATTTTAATTCTATTTCTACTTCGTTTTGTATTTCAGGTCATAGTTGTTGTTCAGTTAAAAGTGGTGCTAATGTGGAGAATATGTTGGATTTGGTTCGGTTATTAGGTTTGAAAATTGTGGAAATGACTGTTGAAGTGTGTAATGGATCAAATGAAAAGACTGACCTTTTGTCAAAATACTATTATCATAAGAAAAAGGTTTGTTTGTTATTTGGCTGGGTTGATTATATTAAGGAAGTAGGACAGATTTTGGAGGGTGGCGTAGGACAATTATTGGTTGGTCCTGGGGCACCACATGGCCATGCCCCAGTCCAATCATAAAACTCCATACCCCCTCATGTTTCCTAATCACTCAATACAAAATCGTGAGTCTCACCCCCTCCACCAATCACAATGCATGTGAAGCGCTATGTAGCGTTGCTCCTAGACCAACCAGTAACTTCTCGTAGCGCAAATGAATTTAGTTCTAAGTTGAGTAAATATTGTATTGAGGTTAGTTTTGAGTTCAAGTATTTGAAGAATGATAGAGAAAGCATACCTACCAGGTGCAAATGGAGCTAGAAACTTGTTGTGAGTGGTTGGGCTGGAGAATCGAGTGATTGTGGTGATAGTGGCAGAGCTTACCGCAGAGGAGTGGAAAGAATTGGAGGAAGAGGGGCGATGGTGAGTTTGGGTAGAAGAGGGTGTGTTTGCATCTTTCTTTTAAAATTTGGGATCAAAATGTAATTTTTTTTAACTTTTTCCATTACAAATGTGACGGTAGGGGTAAAAAGGATACGATTTCAAAATATTTGCGGGTAAAATTGAAATTATTCAAAATTTGAGGGTGTCTTTGAAAATCAAGGAAAGTATAAGGATAAAAATGAAATTTTCTCAAAAATTAAAACTGTGGATACAAGCATGGAATGCTACAAAGAATTGACAAAAACGTCTTGTCTTTGTGCAATGATTTAACACAAATTTACTCCCACGATTTCTACTTAACAATTTCTCACCATACCATTTCAGGTGATAAAAAAAAGCATGTAATCTCCAAAAGCTTTATCAATACCAGCCCATGCATGATCATATGTTATTGCTAAGCCATAATTTTCCCTAAAATCGATTAACATCTATAGGTCATTTCAAAGGATTAACATGTATCATATCAAAAATCTCCCTTGCAATCAAATTCAAACTAATTCTACAGTTACTACTACGATAAGTTGCCCCCATATGTGTGCAAAGAATTAAACCATTTTATAATAATAAAAAAAATCCATTTGCCTTCTCCTAGACAACATAATTTTTCTAACCACAAAAAAAAAAAAATTTTGCTCACCAAAAAAAAAAAAAAAAAATTACAATTTTTATTAGAAAATATTATAATTTTCTTCCAATGTGTCTTTCTTAGGGGTTCATGGAGTAACCTTGTTAGACCAATCTTCTGTGTAAATAAAATAAATTGAAATTAAATCAAACAGAATAAATAAATAACATACCAAATTTATTTATCGAACCGAATTAAAAATAAAAGACCAAGTCGAGTGTGAGACACTTTGTTCTTAAGACAGATTTTCCCCGCTACGGTGCTTACGGTTGAGTGGCGTCTATCTCCCAGGATACAATGATCTTAACCAATTTGTAGTAGCACTCCAAAACAAATTATTCGGCGAACCAAACCTGTGTTCTATACTCTCTTAAATTTAATCTAAAACTAATTTATGAAGAATAAATGCACTAGAACAAAATGGAGAGCAAAGAGACAAAAAACAGACCGATTTCTTTTTTTTTTAATCATACCTTAGACTGCTGGAATATGGCTCTATTTATAGGCAAAATTTACACAACCTGAACAGGTGCTATTAGACAGAACAGGTACAAAAGAATTTGAACTCAAAAAGAGGTTCTGACCGTTAGCACATTTGAATACCAAAATTCAAACAATTTTGAAAAAGTTGTCCGTTGGTGGACAAATTTTCAACCAATTGGAAATAAAAGTGAAACGTTGGAAAACAGTGTTGAACCTTTATTATTAAACCAATTGAAAAAATATATATATTAAACTATTTGAATATAAAATAAATAAAGGAAGAGGTACAAATTTTAGGAAACCACTTAAGAACCTAAAATTTAAATTTAGAATTAAATTAAATTCCCACAATTACAAACTTTAAGAAACCACTTAGGAACCAAAATTTGAATTTAGAATTAAATTAAATTCCCACAATAATTTTTATTGAAAAAATTCAAATGAATTTTATCTAAAAAATTAATGTTAGACCCAAAAACAACGTTAACTTCCCATTCACTCATAAATGGTTTTGACGTACCGTCTTTACCGTGTGACTTGCCACGTGACAAGGAACACTTCACCTCTTCGGACCCACCCCAAAAGACGTTTGGGGCCCACTCAAATTTGGGCTAAAAAATATACCTATATTAAACTATTTTTCCAACAATCCCTCACATGAATGGAATTTGACGGAGAGAAAATGCAACAACATGATCTAAATACAGAGAGTACAGAAATTGAAAATATTCTGTAAAGGATAGGTAACTTTTGGCTTTGAACCTTTCCTTGTGAGACACTATCGGATTTACTGGCTAACCATTGAACGTGATGTCTTGAACTATTCAGCCGTTTGTGTAAACCAAGACAATAGAATTCACATAGTATATTCCCAGACACAGTTTAGTTCTCACTATTGTGTTCATTTTGGCCCTAAACAGCCTGGTCTTCATGAGTGCTCTAGAGAATTGTAGCCCTTCACAAATCTCACAGAACCGGCCCAGTTCACACTCACATAGGTGATGCTTATGAAGAATATCCTGCCATACTCCACTAGGTTTACCTAGATATAAGAATCATTAAAATTTTACTTAACCTCAAACGCTGCAGTCATCACTATTTCATCATAGAAATGGGTAGGAGTTTGACTCCCCAGTGATCCTTTTGAGTCAATCACAACTCAGTTGTCCCTTTGAACCTAGATCTTGGAATCTCCGGTCAATTAGGTTGGGTTGCCATTGTGATAACTCTTATTTAATAGGCTTAAGTCCCATTCCCCTTAATGAATTCTCAACTAGCTCTCTTGCTAACCCTTTGGTTAGTGGATCCACTATGTTGTCTTTAGACTTAACATATTCTATGGAAATAATTCCATTAGAGAGTAGTTGTCTTACGGTGTTATGTCGACAACGAATGTGTCATGACTTACCATTATACATATGATTCTGTGCTCTACCTATAGCTGATTGACTATCGCAATGTATGCATATAGCAGGCACAGGTTTTGGCCACATTGGAATATCTTCAAGGAAGTGACGAAGCCATTCTGCCTCTTCCCCAACTTTGTCTAATGCTATGAATTCTGATTCTATAGTAGACCTAACAATGCAAGTCTGTTTGGAAGATTTCCAAGATACAGCCGCTCTACCAAGAGTAAGGACATACCCAATGGTAGACTTTGAGTCTCTAGTATCCGATATCCAATTTGTATCACAGTATCCTTCAAGTACTGCTAGATATCTTGTATAATTCAGCCTAATGTTACGAGTGAATCGGAGATATCTTAGAACCCTTATAATTGCTTTCCAGTGTTTTACTCCCGGATTACTCGTATATCTACTTAATTTACTTACTGCATAAGCTATATCTGGGCGAGTGCAGTTCATCAAGTACATTAAGCTTCCAATAATTTGGGCATACTCTAATTGAGAAATATTTTCCTGTACATTCTTAGAAAGATACAAATTAACATCTACAGGTGTTCTAGCAAGATGATCATCATTTTTGCTAAATTTGTCAATTATATTTTTCAATGTAATGAGATTGTGACAAAGCATAACCTTCTGATGTTTTAGTAATTTTCATACCAAGAATTACATCAGCAATACCCATGTCCTTCATGTCAAAATGCTTATTCAACATTTTCTTGGTAGTTTTAATCATGTCATTATTACTACCTATGATGAGCATATCATCTACATAAAGACATACAATGACATAACCTTTGTCAGTGTTTTTAATATAAACACATTTGTCACACTCATTAATTTTAAATCCATTTGACATCATTGCCTTGTCAAATTTCTTATGCCATTGCTTTGGCGCTTGTTTTAAACCATATAATAATTTAACCAATTTGCACACTTTCTTTTCTTTCCCTGGAACAGAAAACTCTTCTGGTTATTCCATGTAAATTTCTTCCTCTAACTCACCATTTAAGAAAGCGGTTTTCACATCCATTTGATGAATTTCTAGATTGTATAGAGATGCAATGACAATTAGCATTCTAATGGATGTTATTCTAGTAACCGGTGAGTATGTGTCAAAGTAATCAAGACCTTCTTTTTGTCTAAAACCTTTGACCACAAGTCTTGCCTTGTATTTGTCAATTGATCCATCCGCTTTCAATTTCCTTTTAAAAATCCACTTGTACCCAAGAGGTTTACAACCTGGTGGCAAGTCCACTAATTCCCAAGTGTGATTTTGCAAGATGGATTCAACTTCACTGTTGACAGCTTCTTTCCATAAAGGAGCTTCAGGACTGGACATAGCCTCTTTAAAAGTTAAAGGCTCATTTTCTAACAAATATGTTGGAAAATCTGAACCAAAAGATTTTGAGGTTCTAGCACGTTTACTACGCCTAAGTTCCTCTTCCTCATTTTGATCTAACTCTTGTTCTGGATCATGTGTCTTGATCCTGACTAGTAATAGCATTATAAGATCTTTTATTGTTACTAGTCTCTTGTCCAGCCTTATTTGGAAATGCATGTTCAAAGAAAGATGCATTCCGAGATTCAATAATAGTATTTACATACATTTCGGAATGTTCTGATTTATGAATCAAAAACTGATATGCACTACTATTCTTGGCATAACCAATGAAAATGCAATCAATGGTCTTAGGACCTATCTTAGTCTTTTTAGGACTAGGCATAGCCACTTTCGCCAAACACCCCTACACTTTTAAATATTTGTAGGATGGTTACTTTTCCATGCCACAATTCATAAGGTGTTTGATTCACTTTCTTTCAGGGTACTTTATTAAGTATATAATTAGCAAAAAGTATTGCTTCCCCCCACAAGTTCTGAGGTAATCCAGAACTGATTAACATGGCATTCATCATATCTTTTAAAGTCCTATTTTTCCTTCCAGCAATTCCATTTTGCTAAGGTGAGTAAGGAGCAGTAGTTTGATGAATTATTCCATGTTCTTTAAAAAACTCACCAAAAGGCGATTCATATTCACTACCTCTATCACTTCTAATTTTCTTGATTTTCTTACCAAGTTGATTTTCAACTTCATTTTTATATTGAATGAAAATTTCCAAACCTTCATCATTGGTTCGAATTAAATAAACATAACTATATCTAGTATAATCATCTATAAAAGTGATAAAATATTTTTTCTCACCTCTAGTTTGAATTGATTTATAATCACAAATGTAACTATGAATTAATTCAAGTGGTTCCGTATTTCTTTCAATTGAATGAAAAGGAGTTTTAGATAATTTTGCCTTAACACAAATTTCACATTTATGATTTGAATCAATGTCATATTTACGTAAACATTCCATATTAATTAATCTATGCAAAGATCCATAATTAACATGTCCTAGTCTACCATGCCATAAATTTGAAGACTCAAGCAAGTAAGAAGAAGATGTATTTTTATTAATGACTGAGGGTACAACAGTCATTACATTCAACTTGAAAAGGCCATCAGACATGTAACCTTTTCCTACATGCATCCCATTCTTAGTAAGTACAAATTTATCACTCTCAAATACTAGCCTAAACCCATTCTTACTCAACAGAGATCCAGAAACAAGATTCTTGCGAATGTCCGGTACATGCAGCACATTGTTGAGAGTGGCTTCCTTTCCAGATGTCATATTGAGAACAATCTTTCCTTGTCCTTTAACTTTGGAAGTTGAGGAGTTGCCCATAAAAAATTGCTCACCATTGTCCACTGTAGAGTAAGACGTGAACATCTTTTTGTCAGCACAAATATGGCGAGTAGCACCAGTGTCCACCCACCATTCTTTAAGATTTCCGACAAGATTTGCCTCGGAAACAACTGCAAAAAGATTAATGTCATCGACACCATTGGAAATATTGTCTACTTCGGTCATATGAGCTTGAGTAGGCTTCTTGCTTGTTCTTCTTTTGCTTTTGCCTTTGCTACGGCAATCTTTGGCCCGATATCCCTCTTTGTCACAGATGTAACACTTGCCATTAAACTTGTACTTTTTATTATCCACCCTTTAGAGCCTTGTGATGAACTTTCTCCAGAAGACTTTCGTTTCTTGGTTTTTGAAGCATGTTCCACCACATTTGGTTTAGACTCCATAGGATGCTTACCAGCCCGCTTTTCAGAATTGCGGTTGTCCTCCTCAATCCTTAAACGCACAATTAATTCGTCCATAGAAATTTCTTTGCGCTTGTGTTTGAGGTAGTTCTTGAATTCCTTCCAGCCTTTTGGTAATTTTTCAATTAAGGCTGCAACTTGGAAGGATTCACTGAGAGACATGCCTTCTACGTGAATATCATGCAGAATGAGTTGAAAATCTTGAGCTTGGCTGATCGCAGTTTTTGAATCAACCATTACAAAATCCAAGAATCTGCCAACCACAAATTTCTTTGAGCCGGCATCTTTCGTTTTGTACTTTTTCTCCAACGATTCCCAAAGTTCCTTTGCTGTCTTGATTGGACTGTGGACGTTGTATAATGTGTTGTCAAGTCCGTTCAAGATGTAATTCCGGCAAAGGAAATCGGCATGTTTCCAGGCATCAATCGCAGCAACCACTTGCCGGTCGGTTTCATCCTCTTTCAGGATAGGAGCATCTTCACGGAGGAAACGAGTCTGGTTCAGAGTTGTAAGATAGAACAATATTTTCTGTTGCCATCTTTTAAAGTCAGTTCCTGAGAACTTCTTTAGCTTATCTCCATGATTTATTGGTACTGTCACAACAGGAGAGGGGGTTGGCGTCATTGCAGCCACTGTAGTAGT
Organism: Camellia sinensis; assembly: GCF_004153795.1. Classification (NCBI taxonomy): domain Eukaryota; kingdom Viridiplantae; phylum Streptophyta; class Magnoliopsida; order Ericales; family Theaceae; genus Camellia; species Camellia sinensis. The sequence goes on from NW_021026119.1 coordinate 1,583,655, forward strand.
ACTTGTTTGGGCATTAGTTTCAGTAGCTATCAATTCTAATTTATAAACAAAATTATAATTAGAATTTACAGTACACAGAAAGTTAAACCAAATTCACAGAATTAAATTCTGTAAAAATAAAAGAAACAAGAATGTAACTTTTATTTTCCAGTTAATTTGAAAATAAAATAAAATTTTATTCAACCAAATTAATTCCATACAGGAAATTAAATTCTTTAAAATAAAAGAAATTAGAAAATAACTTTTATTTTTTCAATTAATTTGGAAATAAAATAAAATTTTATTCAACCAAATTAATGCCACACAGGAAATTAAATTCTGTAAAATAAGAGAAATAAGAAAATAACTTTTATTTTTTCAATTAATTTGGAAATAAAAATAAAATTTTATTTAACCAAAGTAATTCCACACAGAAAATTAATTTATGTAACACTTCAATAATTAAAATACTAAAATAGAATTTTAAGTAATGAAAACTCAGAAAATAATTTCTAAAACCCAAAATTAATTTCTGAAAAAATTTCACAAAAATATATTCTAAATTGTTAATGACACCAGTATCGTACTACTAGTTGTCAAAGAAAATAGACAGTATATTACTACTATCTGTCAAATAGCATATAAGCACTATTTATTTTTACAACCAGAATATTATTTTGTAAATCCACAGAAAATAATTTTCTTAAAAGAAGAAAGAGAAAAGGAAACAAATGAAAAATTCTGTAAACAAAATAATTCGAATCTGTCTTAAGATTGTTGGACCAATCTTCTGTGTAAATAAAATAAATTGAAATTAAATCAAATAGAATAAATAAATAACGTACCGAATTTATTTATCGAACCGAATTAAAAATAAAAGACCAAGTCGAGTGTGAGACACTCTGTCCTTAAGACAGATTTGTCCCGCTACGGTGCTTACGGTTGAGTGGCGTCTATCTCCCAAGATACAATGATCTTAACCAATTTGTAGTAGCACTCCAAAACAAATTGTTCGGCGAACCAAACCTGTGTTCTATACTCTCTTAAATTTAATCTAAAATTAATTTATGAAGAATAAATGCACTAGAACAAAATGGACAGCAAAGAGACAAAAACAGACTGATTTCTTTTTTTTTTTAATCATACTTTAGATTGCTGGAATATGGCTCTATTTATAGGCAAAATTTACACAGCCTGAACAGGTGCTATTAGACAGAACAGGTACAAAAGAATTTGAACTCAAAAAAAGGTTCTGACCGTTAGCACATTTGAATACCAAAATTCAAACAATTTTGAAAAAGTTGTCCGTTGGTGGACAAATTTTCAACCAATTGGAAATAAAAGTGAACCATTGGAAAACAGTGTTGAACCTTTATTATTAAACCAATTGAAAAAATATATATATATTAAACTATTTGAATATATATATATATTAAACTATTTGAATATAAAATAAATAAAGGAAAAGGTACAAATTTTAGGAAACCACTAAAGAACGTTAACTTCCCATTCACTTATAAATGGTTTTGACGTACCGTCTTCACCGTGTGACTTGCCACGTGGCAAGGAACACTTCACCTCTTCGGACCCACCCCAAAAGACGTTTGGGGCCCACTCAAATTTGGGCTTAAAAATATGCCTATATTAAATCATTTTTCTAACAAACCTTTCTCATTGATTTGAAATTGAATGCATGGTTTTTCAATTGATAGCTTAGTCTTGGTTCTTAAAATAGATAAATTATTTTACAATTTGGTACGTGATTTTATAATTGTAGCTCTAATTTGGAACAAGACTAGACCGTTTAGATACATGAATACATACATACATATATATACACATACATGCATTGAGAATCTTCAATTTCAAAAATGAGAAAGGTTACTCTCTGAACCCCTAAAAAAGACATACTTTAAGAAAATTATAATTTTTTCTAATAAAAATTATGATTTTTTTTTTTTTTTTGTGGTGAACAAAAAGTTTTTTTTTTGTGGTGAAAAAAAAGTTTTATTTTTCGTGGTTAAAAAAATTATGTTATTTTGTGGTAAAAGATGAATTTTGTGGTGTTATTATAAAATGCATAACATATGCGCCTTTTAAGGATACACATAATAGTATTTTCTAAAATTATTTTTTTTATAAATATTAAATAAATGATCACATTAAAGTACTTCACTATAAAAAATTCTGTATAAATTATATATAAGTAAAGGGAGTCAAAAGGAGAAGGAAAAAGAAAAGGGTTTTGAGAGAGAAAAAAGCCAATTGAAATTTGAAATAGAAAAGAAAGAGTTTGATGGATAGACAACGTATTGTTGCTGTGCTTAAATCACAGTAGCAATCCCCATTTGGGACCAAAATTACTTTCTAAAAAACCAAATTTTATTAGTATGAAATTGTATTAGTGCTAAAAGTGCACTTTTAGCGATATTTTCAAGTTTTGTTGCTAAAAGTATTTTCTTTTGACTTGGTAAGACTATTTTCCACCGATGATAGAAATTGATCTCCCAATATTTTTTGTAATAAATTTTTTACTTTTAAGAACGAAAAAATTTGATTTCTAAAACTCTTATATATTGTAATATATATTTTTATTTAAAAAATTTAAATTATCATTAATTTCATTGTATACATTTTTTGTATACAATTTACATTTTTGAAATATGATTGTCAACATTTGTCAATCCAAATTTATATTAAGTATAAAATAATGTGAAAAAGAAGAAATTTTTTTATTTTTTTATTGTTATTAAAGTTGTAGACATCTTCCACCAAACACAAGCCACTATTGCAGAATTCCTTATAGCTACATTCACAAATATAGTTGATGCAATATAATTTACTTGTGTTATGGTTATTTGTTTTGTGATGTAATATAAATTTTTATTTTTTAACTGGAGAAATCTTAAGTCTTTGTTGTATCTGTATCTGTCATGGTTTATTAGTTTTGTAATCAAAATGTTTATTGTTGTTGAAACGGTTTTAAGAAATCACACCATTAAAAGGTCAAAGGTTCGAATATTCTTACTTGCATATAGATCTTATTCTATGTCTATTTGTTTAAGATTTCTTTCATGCATTGAGACTTTTTTTGTATTAATTATATGTTATCTTTGATATTCCTAATCCTTGTAATAGCATAAATTAATAATAATAAGAATCAATAACACAATTATGAAAATTGTCACTATATGAAAACTGAGAAAAAAAATTTGTTTCAAAACTAATAAAATTGTGAGCTTTGCAATTGAGAAATTTTCTCAATTTTCAAAATATAGAAAATTTTAAATTTGAATATGAGAATTTAATTTTTTTTATTATTATAATTTTATCATTTATTAATGAGGCATTTACACACAAGTCCTAATTTATGAACTTATACTCTATTAAGTCCTAACTAAGATTTTTTAGACTTTCAAATCCCATTAATTTTTTAATAGTTGGAATTGCCCTTCAAAAAATAATTGTTCATCATTTATGATTATCTACAAAGGAACTTGATGATTTGATATTTATTGTGGGGACATAATTTTTGAATGACAGCATGTGGCCGAGGTGGCACTGAAGTGTCAGCCGAGGTGGCATCGAAGTGACAGCCGAGGTGCCACGTGTCCTGGTCATGATGCCGAGGTAATCTCGGCTAGGCCGAGATTATCTCCGAAGATACCGGAGTCCGGGATAAGCGGATAAAGGACAAGAGTCCTAGAATGAGAGAAGACTTCAGTTTGGATAAAGATAAGATTCTTAGAGAGTTTATCCCAATCCTACTGAGAGTCCAAGATTAGCAGTAATCCAGAGTCCATTGGAGCTAGACTTCTATTGGGACTAGGTTTGTGTTGGCTATAAAAGGGATGCACCCTCATGGATCTAAGGTACGCTTTTTATATTCTGAATAGTGAGTTAAGCACTTTTACTATCTTTAAGAGATAACTGACTTGATCGTCGGAGTGCCCCCAGGTAGACGAACCACCGTTGGAATCTCTTCTTTCTGTGATAGGTCGTTCGGGTTTAATCTATTCTACCGGTGCTCTCCAGCGAAATACTAATTTGGTAGTGTGGTCGGAAATCGACCCACACAATTTGGCGTTGTCGGTGGGAAAGAAAGAAGAATAAATAGCCAATAACGAACAGAAAGAGAAGGTTGGGGACGACACTCCTATTGGGAGTGGGAAACCTATTGACCTTGACGTCGAAGAAGACAACTGCAACAAAGAGACTTGTGATAAGAATCACGGAGAAAAGGACGTCGGCCAAGAGGGCGACACATCGAAGAAATCAGACCAAAGCGGGTATTATAATGAGGACGACCTCCAGGTATGGAAAGAAATATGCCTGCAGAGCGACGACGAGATGAAGGGAATAGCAAACAAATTGGCGGACCTGCAAACGGTCGTCAACTTCATGATGCAGAACAATGTCATGCAGCCACCATTCCTCGTTACAAGATACACCGATTCCAGCGGCCAAGAAAGATTCCTGAAAAGATGGGTAGAAAACAGTCCCTACAGCCCCCCAGCACACCAGGACCGAAAAACACTCTCACCGGCCTTCAAGGGAGGTCGGGCGAGGGGAGTCAAGAAAGGAAGAATCTAGGAGGACGCATCGTACCAAGGAAGCTAACCCCAAAGAATATCGGCATGTTTAAGGGCAGGAGCTGTGCTTCGACGTAACTAATGGAGAAAGGTCTAAGAGGACTCATAATAAAACTGGGAGTAGTGCACCGAAAAGGCTGAAGCCAAGAGATAACCGAGCTCCTGGACGAACCAAGGAGGATCTGAGGGATTACCTACAAAGAAAGCAACAAGATGCCGAGGTAACTTCCCCGGTCAAACCGAGAACGCCGTTCTTGGTCGAATTGGACAAATTCGAAGCCCCGAAGAGGTTTAGCATGCCGAGATTCCAGATATACGATGGTAAGTCAGACCCCAACTTTCACGTCGGTTTGTACCTGAACTCGATGGCGTTGTACACTGGGAATGAGTTGTTGCTTTGCAAGGTGTTCCCCTTATCCTTTGGGGAAATTACATCGGACTGGTTCCACAAGTTGCCGAAAGAAACTGTGAAAACCTGGGAAGGCCTGGCCGAGATGTTTGTGGCCAGATTCGTGACAAACAAGTTATAACCATTGAGGGTGGACGCCCTAATGGCCCTAAAAATCAGCGAGGACAAAAGCCTAAGGGCCTATGCCAAAAGGTATTATGAGGTATTCAACCGAATACCAGGATACAACCAAGAGGTGGCGGTTGTGTCATTCAAGAACGACTTAAAAGATGACTGCCTGCTTTGAAAATCATTGGCAAAAACATTGTCGAAAAGCATGGAGGAGCTTATGGCCAGGATAGAAAAGTATGCCAGGGCTGAGGAGGACACGCTGGGCACAAATGCGTCAAAACAAGAGAAGAAAAGCGGCTCGTCGAAGCGAGACTGAGGTGATGGCGGATACAACAAACCAGAGACGGGATTAAGGGCTGCACAGGCAGTCACAACTGTATTCTGAATCCCAGTTTACAAGGTCTTTGAGAAAATCCAAAATCGGCCCTATTACAGAGCACCAGCACGGGTACCAGGCGAGTTCATGGGAAGAAGCCTTGGCAAGCACTGTGCTTACTACAATGAAGCTGGACATCTGACTCAGGGGTGCAGAGCCTTGAAAACACATTTAGAAGACCTGGTAAGACAAGGCCATTTAAGGGACCTAGTAGACGAAGCCAGGATAAGGGAAGAGCAAGCAAGACTACCCCAGGCACCAGCATCACCGCCACCCCCACCGCAACCTCAGACAGGCAGACCTCGAGTGATCAATATGATTCACTCAAAGGTCAATGAGAACGAAATCCGTGGGGAAACTCAGAAGGTAAAACACTTATAGCATGTGTACCAGGTCCGTCAGAAAAGACCTAGGGCAGACGAGTGCCAGGGACCAGTTGTGTCCTTTACTGAGGAAGACTTGAAGATGGTGCAGTATCCACAAAACGATGCCTTGGTAATATCTCTCTAGATTGAAAAGTGCCAAGTGAAGCGCATCTTAGTTGACCAGGGCAGCTATTGTGACATCATGTATGTCAGGTGTTACAAGGAGCTTGGCCTTCACCAAGATGATCTGGAGCAGTCCAATGGCCCAATGGTTGGGTTCAATGGAACGTCGACGTGGCCCCTGGGAGTAGCGAGTTTGGAGGTGTAGGCTGGCACCAAGAAGATAAAAACAGAGTTCACCATAATCGACACCCCCTCCCCTTACAATGCAATCCTGGGAAGGCCATGGCTACATGCAATGGGGGTTGTTCCCTCAACATTGCATCAGCTATTGCGGTTCCTAACAAAGCATGGAATACATGAGGTCAGAGGGGATCAGGTGCAGGCAAAGAATTGCTCAATGACAACAATGAAATCTACCTGCAACATTCAAGAAGTAGAAACAACAGAGATAAAGGACGAGAACGTGGAAGTCCTGGAGGATGTCGGCAAAGAGCCAGCCGAAAAGTGTGAAGAAGCCTTGAAGAAAATCTTGCTGGGATGAAGAACACTTCTTCCTTCTCGGCTCGGGCTTGGCTGAGGAAGAGGAAAAAGATCTGGAGGCTTTCTTGAGAGCAAGCATTGAAGTGTTTGCATAGACACCATATGAGATGCCAGGCATTAACCCCGAGGTCACTTGCCACAGACTGAATGTAGATAGGTCGGCCAAACCTGTCATCTAGTGAGCAAGGAGGTCGACACTAATGCATGTTGAGGCAGTGGAAGAGGGAGTTGATAGACTTCTGGAGGCCAGAGCCATTCAAGAGGTAAATTACCCGACATGGCTATCGAACATAGTGGTTGTAAAGAAAAAGAATGGTAAGTGAAGGGTCTGCGTGGACTTCGCCAGCCTGAGCAAGGCTTGTCCCAAAGACAGTTTCCCACTACCAAAAATTGATCAATTGGTAGATGCCACTTCAGGGCATGGAATGATGAGTTTCCTGGATGCCTACAGGGGGTACCATCAGATAGCCATGTACCCTCCAGATGAGGAAAAAACTACATTTATTATCCCAAAAGGGTTGTATTACTACAGAGTAATGCCCTTTGGGTTGAAAAATACAGGAGCAACTTACCAGAGATTGGTAACTAAGATGTTTAGACATCTAATTGGCAGAACAGTAGAGGTATACATAGATGACATGGTCGTGAAGACCAAGAAACTTGAGGGTCATTTGGAAGACTTAAAGGTAATTTTTGACATCCTTAGAACATATCGGCTCCGACTCAATGCATCGAAGTGTGCATTTGGAGTTGGGTCTGGTAAGTTCTTGGGATACTTGGTAATCAGAAGGGGCATTGAGGCAATCCCAGATCAGATCAAGGTCATCCTAGAATTGAAAAGCCCAACATCAGCGAAGCAAGTGCAGATGCTGACTGGAAGGGCTGCAGCCCTAAATAGGTTCATAAGCAGAAGCTCTGATAAATGTATACTGGGAGTCCAAGTTTAGCAGTAATCCAGAGTCCATTGGAGCTAGGCTTCTATTGGGACTAGGTTTGTGTTGGCTATAAAAGGGATGCACCCTCATGGGTCTAAGATACGCTTTTTATATTCTGAATAGTGAGTTAAACACTTTTGCTATTTTTGAGAGATAATTGACTTAATCGTTAGAGTGCCCCCGGGTGGACGAACCACTGCCAGAATTTCTTCTTTCTGTGACAAGTTATTCGGGCTTAATCTATTCTACCGATGTTTTCCAACTGAATACTAATTTGGCAGTGTGGTCGGAAATCGACCCACACATTTTTCTTGTTTTTCAAAACTTTAAAACACCAACTTTCAAAAAAAAAAAAAAACTACCAAAAAAAAAAAAAAAAAAAACTATTGCTTGGTTAGAGTTTTCCAAAAACACTTTTCAGAAAATTCTACTTTTTTGTTTTCTGTATTTTTTTGTTTTTAATGAATTTTTTTAATATTTGAAGAAATGTTTTTAATTTTTAGACATACCTAACATAAATATACCTAAAAAGTAAAAAATTGTGAAAAAAACCTTTTAAAAATTAACTAAATATCAAAAAAAAAAAAAAAAAAGGAGAATTCAATACATTTTTTTTTGTATTTTTATGTATTTATTAATTTTTTAAAATATTTTTTCTCAAATTTTTTACTTTTTAGATACATCTAAGTAAGGTGCATCTAAAAAAGTAAAAAAATTGTTTAAAATTTTAAAAATATTCATTAAAAACAAAAAAATACGAAAATGTTTAAAATTTTAGATACAATGTTTTTTTTTTTAAATTGAAAAAACTGAATTATTTTTGTGCAAAACTGAAAATTTTGTGTCTATAAAGGAGCGTGACGATGAAACATTGATGTGGAAAACTGAAAAAATAATAATAAAAAAAAACTTTAAAAATAAATAAACTGATAATGTTCTCAGTTTTAAAACTGGGAAAAACCGATAATGTTTTCGATTTTATTGGATAATTGAATCAAACCAATAAGTAGAAGGGTAAAAATGTTTAATCTCATACTCTGTTTTTTTCCCCATCAATTAATGAAACAATTATCTGAAACATTATTATGAAAAATTGATAATGTTCTTAATTTTAAAAATTAGAAAAAAGTGATAATATTTTCAGTTTTACTAAATAGGACTTATTGGTTCAAAAAATTTTAGATAGAAATTGAGCTACCATAACATTTGTAAATAGAACTTTTAGGTCAATAACTTTTTATTGATGTATTATATTAAAATGAAACCCAACAAATAACAAACATAATGAAAATTAAAGACAATAATTGTGTACAATATTTGATAAAATTCGATTTTAAACTATTTAAATTTTTTTGTAATGTTACGATTCTTTATAATTTTAAGGGGCAAACTACTGAAATTTTGGAGGTATACTTTAATTTAAAATTATTTTACTAATTTCTAATATAATATACATACTTTTTAAAAAATTTCAGTCCACTGGATCCGTCATTGTACATACATATATTATTTTATGTCATCACACATAATTCTTACACTCCGTGGTGAGAAATGAAAAGGATTGATAAAAAATTGCTCTTTTCTCATGTATGGTTTATAAGTTAAGTGAGAAATTATGAAAAAGAGGATTCTCTTACTTAGCTTATTTCATTTCTCACCAAAAGTGATAAAATTTGGTGAGAAACAAATTGATTAGTTGTAAAATATTTATAATACTAAGATTGTCCCTTAAAATACAAAGGAAGACAAAAAAATCTCACTCATATCTTTCATGCTTTCTTAACCATCCAAACATGATAGTGAAAAAAATACAATCATTTATTTTATTTTCTCCCTTACATGAGAGACCACAACAATTTTTCTTTTCTTTTCTTTTCTTGCACTCCAATCCAAGCAAAGCGTTAACTCAAAGTACTCACTAATAATTTTAAATTGTACATAAACATAAAGGTATGGGGGTCCAAAATGAATAGTAATAATAGTATCACTTAGAGAGGCAAAACTATGCTAATCAGTGTATAATTTGGGGGCCATAGAGTGACTGACTGCGTGAGAGTAGAGCAAGTGGTTCAAGCAAAGAATGTAGTAGTAAAAATAGGCAGCATCTCTTCAAATCTCCAAAAGTTCTCTCCTCAAATTTGAGATGGGTCTTATTTATAGGCTTTTCCTTGTTACTGAATATACCAAGTGGCCGAATAGAGTGATGACACGTGTCCTTGAGGATCACTCAAAATATTCCTATCTTGACCGCCAGGCTTTGGTGGACACATGTCCCTCGATATGTGCTGCTTTTGGTTTGTACCTCGAAAGATGCCGTTGTTGGTACTTTCCTCAGAAGGTTTCGTTTTTGGTACCTTCCTCGATGGTACTTCATGCAACATTTCCTTAGTATAGTTTCCCAAAACATACTTTCTCAGGAGTTGGCAGCCATGTTTGTATCCGCCTAACGACTCCTCTACTTTTAACTACCTAACTACAAGCTCACAACTTCTCAGGGCGTAGGCCACATCGAGGCTTAGACGTAACCACGCAGTCATTTGTACTAAGCACGAGGGGGCTTTCTTGGTCCTACAAGCTTTGGGACTTGTTATTAGTGGCAAAATAGTGGGTTTTGAGGCTTACTATCCGCTTCATGCATCAATCTTTGTTTGTACAAAGAGGAGGCTTCCCTCGAAGGCTGCTACCACGTTAGAGAGTTTTGCCTCAGATAGTAGTTCTTGAGGCTGCAATCACCTCGGATACTCTTTCTTTGGGAGGGTACGTGTCAAGTACTGTCTTAAAGGCAACGTCGAAATGGTTTTCTAGCGTGGGGCGGTGCCTCAGTGAGTCACCTCAGATATTGGGCTATGGTAGGTCTTACCTCAGACAGTTGCCTCAAATATTTCCACCTTGGATGGCCTATTTGGATCCATCGGGTCAATCCTCATTTGACCCTCTTGTTGACCCACTTTCATTGGGCTTTGGCCCATGTCCATTTAATCATCATTATTTTTCTAACCAAGGCGACTTCGGGGATTAGGCCAACACTTACTTTCTACCGCTCTACAAAAGGAATTGAGACAACTACCTCAAATATCACTTGTAATCATCAACACTTTGGAACGAGAGCAAGACTTCACCATTCTTGGTCTATGGCCATGTAGCCCACCTCTTTGTTGGTGATGTTCATGGCCATTTTTTCCCCAATGAATTGTGAAGCTAAATGTATAAGGATGTGGGGTACTATGACCTGATAAGTATTGAATACCAAGTTCTAAGTTCAACAGGGGTTTGAGCCTCCCTCGGCCTGAATTTTTTGGTATTTGTTAAATTTTGGTTACTTTCGTATTATTTTAATTTCTATATTTATAAAGAGATGAGGGTGCACCTCTTATATTATAAGATAGTTGTAATTATTTTCTCAACATAGTGAAAATCACAATGGTTATAGATGTAATCTTATTATGAAGTGAACCACGTCATTTTTTTGTACTTCTTGTGTGTGTATGTTTTTTTTTGTGTTTTTTTTTTTAATTTTTTAATTTTTTTTTATGTGTTTAATCTTTCTTCTTATTTGCTACTTTGTGTCACACTAATTCTCATTCAGAATTGTCTTTCCTAAGGAAGGGTAGATTGGGTAATATATATATATATATATATACAGATTATGGACTTATCCCTTCAAAATTTAAAAATTCAAGAACCTTAATTATGAACTACTTTTAAATAAGACTTGAACTTGCACAAACTTATTCTCAAGGAAGTATCCCTAATTTTTCTATTAAAAATTAAAAAAGTAATGATTAAAGTATAAACAAAGTTAACTAAATAAGAAAAATGTTTCAGAGCTCTAGAGGTTGCTCTAATGATGTGGCAGCTATGTGGATCTCACCTGAATGTGATGTTTTGGTTTTATTATTATTATTTTTTTTTTGGAAGCTGCCAGCTCAGTAGAGTTCTACTTTTAGAGCTCTAGATCATCACTGCCAAAAACAAATAAACATCAAACTAAAAATTATTTTTGAAAAATGAAAACAAACGAATCATGTTATTGTGCCAAAACCCAAAAAATAACAGAACTCCAAAAAGGAACAAACAACAACCCCTAAGGCTAAAGAAAGCAACAGAACCAACAACACCAAACGTGTGCCAAAGATCAAAACAGAGCATCCAAAACGGGGTAGGGCTACTGTTACAAACCATCCCAAAGAGTGTATTTTCATAGATATTAGGATAAATTATAAATACATTGTCTAAAATTTATTTACAATATGAATTGCATGTGTGATTTTAAAAAATGAAAAGTGTCCTTCCAAATTCATAATGGCATAAGTCAATTATAAATACACTTATTAAGTCAATTTATAGCTTTTTTTTTAATGATTTTAGAAATATATTTCCATTAATTATCTGATTATTTATTGTTGCATAGGAGAGTAATTAGGAATTTTATTTTTATTGTTATCTCTGTAAAATAAATACTTTTGACAAGGGATATTTGTAATTTTCAGAACCATAAGAGTCAATTCTATTTTAAACAAATCTTAGGAACTATATGTGTGATTTATCCTTAGATATTAACATTCTTATTAAAAAATACAAGAGGTTAAATATGACTAATTATTAAAAAAATGATGATACTTGAACATCCAATGATGTTTGGATAAATTAAACCACCGGTCCCTTTAGTTCGAGCAAACTTTCACTTTGGTACTCGTATCTTTAATTTGAACATTTTTATATCTAATTTTAAATGTTGCTGTAATATTGTCCTTCCGTCATGCGTGGTTAACATTTTGAACTAAAAAAAAATCACGTATAAAACTAAAAAGTTCAAAATGGAACTCAAAACAAACTATAGGGGCTGCTAGTATTATGAATATATTACATTAGTAGTCCCTATAATTATTTTTTAATTTCACTTTGATTCCTCTAGTTTTATATATGGTCTTTTTTCGTATCAAATTATAGCAGTAAGTGACGAAGGAACCACATTATAACAAAATTGAAAGTATAAAGATCAAATTGTTCATAATGAAATTACAATGACTAAAATGATACTTTTTTTAAAACTATATAATTTATTCTATATATTTAATAAAAACTTTAGTACATATAACATTGCTCCTAAAAAACACAAATTATTACATCCTCATAAATTTTACCTAAAAATGTCAATATATAATTTAAATTCACTGTCAACATGCACACAATAGACACTTTCAATCTTCACCGCACAATCTCTTTATTGACAAAATTCAAGACAGTAAATATGGGTCCCTTTAACCATTTCAGTTGCCTCAATCCAGATTATGCCCCTTTGTTGTGAGTACAGTGGGGCTCACTTTGCATCTCATTTTTATAACCTGAACTGTTATTTTTAGAGAATATCAAAGTAAAATATTCTTGTAAAAAAATCATATTGATCATATGTCGATCAAATTTGTATTTGTAAAAATAAAAGCTATGTGTGATTTTGATCATAGAACTGAATAAAATTTTAATTTGATCATAGAACTATCGATGTTCGATTAACCTCTAACCAAATTAAATTTGTATATATAAAAATAAATGCCAAGTGATTTTAATTATAAAACTGAATACAAATTTAATTTAATCATAAAACCACTAATATCTAATTAATGTGATTTTTTTTGAAAAAAAAAATCTGCTAGACATGTTTTAAAAAAAATAGTTTATATTATCGACCTGAGAGTCGGAGTGATCCTATCATACCCATATGGTGTAAATTTGACTAGACTTGGGCTGGCCCATTGTCGGGCTATGCAAGCTGCTGTTAAAATTCAAATTAAGCCGTGCAGTTCACGTATGAAAAATCTAAGCTTAAGTTCAGACTCAAACCCAAACCCATTAAAAATAAGACCACGGATTGGATCACTAGTGGATGGGTCAGATTTACACCCACAACAGTGGCTGCTGCCAAAAAAGAGAGAATGTAGGTGACTGACAAGTTGCACCCATAATTAATGATGTTTTATATTTTGCTAGGTTTATTCAATTTCTTAGTATAATTAAGTTAAGATAAGAAGAAATGTAATCGAGCCGGTCCATGTGTAACCCGTATCAATGTTTTTAAACCCGGATCGAATCAGTCGGTCGGACCGGTTGAATCGGGCCTTGTTCCGTTCTGATCCGGTGAATTCCCTAAACCCGGAGTGGGACCAAAACCAGAAAAAATCGGTGACCCAGTGTTCGAACCGGGAAAACTGGTGACCCGGACCGGGTCAAGATGGTTGGACTGGCTTGGTTTTTTCCGATTTTTTTTTCTTTCTTTATTTCTTTCTTATATATTTATATATATATAAATATATTTCAAAATTTTGACTAAAAATTTTTATTTCAAGAGTCTCCTCTCATAAGGAAGAGTCTCATTGAAAGTTTGAGAAAATTATGAAAATCTATTCCTATTTATAGGAAAAGATTTTTCAAAGAGAACCTACAAAATTCTATGTGGGATTCAACAAAATTATTTGAAACATATTGATTGGAGGGAGGGTTGAAAATTTTATTTCCTTCCAAAATTAAATTTAGCATTCAATCAATTTGTTTAGAGGGAATGTTTAAAAAATTTAATTTCTTTAAAATAAGTGATTTTTTTAATCAATTATGACTTTATTAAGGTCCCCAAGTAAATACTACACAATAATTTTTATTTTTATTTCAGTACTTATATATATATTTATTTATTTATTATTTATAATTATATTTTTAATTATATATTGTGGGAGCCGAATAATGGGCAAAGTCAGAAGCGTACACTTCGAAGGATGGACATTTGTTCGGCTCTAACCTACACGATTAGGAGGCCGACTACAATTAACAGGCCGAGTAACTATGGAGCCGAATAAATAAGCAGTTTGAGAGCGGAAAGTGGACCAGGCCCTGTAAATGAGTATAAATAGAGGAACAATAATCAAAGAAAGGTATGTGAGAATTATTGTGCTCAACTTAGAATACAAGTAGCCCTGAGTGCAGAAACTAACTTGCCCGTCAGAGTGCTAATTCCGGATTTTTATTTATTTATAATTTATAATTATATTTTTTTAATTATATAATATTAATTATGACATCACGGTTCGACCGTTTTGACCTGACAGTTGAATCAGTGACCCGTCTACCAAATTTCTTTTTCAATTCGCTCACCCGTCCAGTTTTGAAAATATTAACCCCTATTTAATGGTAACAGTGTCAAAGTCTTGAAAAAACAGTGATTGTTGTTTAACTACGTCAATTCCCGCCTCAATCCCGCGCGTCAATCAAGATGATTCTTTTCCATTACGGGCCCCTTTGACAATTCAGATGCGTCAATCCAAGACGATTCCTTTCATTATGGGTCCCTTCACAATTTGAGCCGACTCTCAATTGACTCGTGCGATCTACGGCTAAATTTTTTTTTTTTTAGGAAAGACTATTTAAAATTTTTTAGGTAACTGATTGTGTACTATAAATTAAATTGTGTATTGTGAAATTTATATGGGGTTAATATAAGATGTGAAAATTAATTTATGAATATTTTTTTAAATTAATAATGGTGAGTTTGTAGTATTATTCTTTTTTTAAAGGGTAAATTATAAATATTTTGTGATATTTTTTTAAAATATAGATTGCCTCATGTGATTTAAAAAATTATAAATATCTCTTTGTCAGATTTTTTTATTTAATGAAATTAATTAAAAAAATAAAATTCCTAATTATTCTTCTATATAATAATAAAATTAGTTGAATTATTAATTAAAATAAATATTTAATATCATTTAAAATTATTAATTAACTTAATGATTATTTAGTAAAAGGGGCCATTTGTTATGAAATTAGAAACATCAAGAGGTGGGATGTAATTTTCAGAATCATAAGGAACAATTCGTATTTGAAGCAAATCTTAAGGAGTGTTTGTAATTTTTTTTAAATAATATTTTATATATGATGTATGTGTTATAAAAAGAATAATACTAATTTTAATTTAGAATTCAAGAGTGATTCTAATTATTTGTCTTGCAAAACTAAACCTTGTCATTCTATAAAAGTATTACTTGAATACTTATTTATTGACGTGTATAAGCCCATAAAGGCCGCGAATCACTATGAACAACCCAAACTCATCACTTGGAGCCCAATACATAACCCAGCTAGTGAGGTCCAGGACAGCTGGAATCCAACATGGCATAAAGAGCCAATGACATTCAGATACATGGCAGGTGAAGGGCGAGCCACATCAGTAGACAAAGATTTGCAAAGTTATTGCCACTGCACATCACCATTAATGCAGCCCATCACTGCATTTATTACGACAACACCTCTCCGTCGGAACAAGACCCCCTTACCCTGAACAAGGTAAGTTACAACATAGACTTTCGGCAAGGAGGTCAGGTCGGAAGGGACAGCGAAATGATTACCAACCATCAAACCGACCCTACCAATCCAAACAACCCACCACAGTATATCATTGAGCTTACCAACAGCATTAACCGCATGGCCGAACAAAACCAGGCCTTGATAAATGCTTTACTCCAAAGAAACCTTCCGATGCCTCCTCCACCACCTCCAGATATTCCACCCAACCAAGAAAGAGCCCCGAGCCATACTATTCCGCAACCCTATCCACCCAACTTGGAAGGTTTACAACCTCCTCCCCCGCATATAAATCTACCACCTCCACCCCCGCACTCTTCGGTCGTGGCACCAGCCCCGGAAGGGGAAGCCAGCAGCGTCTAGCCCCCATTGACTGACCATGGTGACCACATTCCCCTCTAGGACGCTGAACTCCGAGCAATGAAGCTCCAACTCCAAGGGGTCATGCAGAACATTCAGCATAAACCCTCTACCATGGCAAGCTCACCATTTGTTGCCTCCATCTGGGACAAACCTCTACCCGCCAAGTTCAAGATGTCCACCATTGACTCTTTTGACGGTACAACGGACCCAGTCGACCATCTGGAGACCTACCGTACCCTCATGATCCTCCATGCCTTCCCTGACGAGATCATGTGTTGGGCTTTCCCCGTGACACTGAAGGGGTCAGCTCGACTATGGTTTAACCAGTTACCAGCAGACTC
The DNA here is from genome assembly GCF_004153795.1 of Camellia sinensis. Taxonomy (NCBI): domain Eukaryota; kingdom Viridiplantae; phylum Streptophyta; class Magnoliopsida; order Ericales; family Theaceae; genus Camellia; species Camellia sinensis. The sequence continues at coordinate 1,600,138 of NW_021026119.1, forward strand.
TGTCTCCACTTTCCAACATCTCAGCGACTTCTTCCTTAGCCATTTCATTGGAGCCCAGTGCCAACGCCGCCCTGCAACCCAACTCCTCAACATCCGTCAAACCGAGGGTGAGTCGTTGCGCAGTTTCGTTATCCGCTTCAACACCGAAGCCCTGTAAATAGCAAAAAACGATGACAAGGTCATCCTCACGGCTTTCATGGCCAGGCTACGATCGTCCGATTTCCTCTTCTCCCTCTCCATAAACCCCCCGATCTCCATGGCAGCCCTACTCTCCAAAGCTTAGAAATACATGAATGCTGAAGATTCACTAGCCGCTCGGCAGGATCCAATACCTAAAAACCCGACCCCCGGAGAAAAGAGAAAAGACTCAGAACCCAGAAACACCCGGTATAACAACCAAACATCTCACTATACCGACCGACCTCCTCGCGCTGACCGGTCGGCACCAGCCCAACCGCTCGATCGGTTCGAGCGGTACACACCCCTTAATTCTTCCATGGAGCAAGTCCTCCAGCAGATCCAACGAGACTACCCCCTCAAATGGCCCCTACCCTCACGGATTCCTTATAATCGGAAAGACCAGTCCAAATATTGTCGTTTCCACCAGGACCATGGCCATAACACTGATGACTGCATTAACCTCAAGGATCAGGTCGAGACCCTAATTCGTCAAGGGCGTCTCAACCGGTTCACGGACACCCGTCCACAGCAGAGGCAAAGAACCGAGCTCCTCAGAAACAACCGCCGGTGTACCCTACCCCGGCAGCCAGCCCAACCTAACTAAGGCCATGATCGCCCCCTACAACAGCCTCGGCCGCCAGGTAATCCCCCTCTGCCAATTGGTGAAATTCGAGTCATTTCAGGTGGCTTTACTTGTGGCGGACCATCCCTCTCCGCTCAGAGGGCAGAACTCAAGAAGATAAGGCAAGACTCGGACAAAGCAGTTGCCACGGTAGACCGACCCTCCAAACAGCCCAAGCAGTGGACAGAGCCCATCACCTTCACGGACGCCGACTGTACAGGCATCTGTTATCCTCATGATGACCCTTTCGTCATTTCTGCACTCCTCTCCAACTATAAGGTCAGACGGGTTCTCATCGACAACGGCAGTTCTTCAGACATCATATTCCTCAACTGCTTCCGCCAGCTCAAGATTGGGGAGGAAAGTCTGTCTCCCCTCCAAGCCCCTTGGTCGGTTTCACTGGCGACCGGGTGACCTCCATCGGCTCCATCGATCTCCCCCTCACCATTGACAAATACCCACGACAGACTACCAAGTTGCTCACTTTTCTTGTGGTCGACTGTCCCTCTACCTACAACATCATCCTTGGTCGCACCGCCCTCAACGCTTTCCAAGCTATCACTTCAACCTACCACCTCGCCATGAAGTTCCCTACCGACCTGGGCGTCGGGACAGTAAGGGGCGAGCAGACCGTAGCCAGGGAATGTTATGTCGCCTTACTCAAGGAAGTCAAGCTGAAGGAGGCCATGATCATTGAAGGACTTGACGTCCGAGATGAGGACGAGCTGGTTAGAGGAGAACCGGTGGAGGAGCTCGTTGAGGTTCCCATCGATCCCACCAACCCAATGAAAACTACCAAGATCGGCAGTCAACTATCCCTCCAAGCTAAGGCCGACCTTACTGCCCTTCTAATCGAGCACAATGATGTATTTGCCTGGACCCATTCAGACATGTCGGGCATTGACCCCTCTTTCATAACTCACCGCCTCTGCATCGAACCCCATTTTCGACCTTACCGCCAGAAGCAGCGCATCTTCCATCCAGAGCGCAATACACTTATAGCCGTAGAGGTTGACAAGCTCTTTGAGGCCCAATTCATCAAAAATGTGGATTATCCTAAATGGTTGTCAAACGTAGTCCTAGTCCGCAAGAACAATGACAAATGGTGACTCTGTGTCGATTACTCTGACCTAAACCGAGCTTGCCCCAAAGATAGCTATCCTCTTCCTCGCATAGATCTGCTGGTCGACGCCACGGCCGGTCATCAAATGCTCAGCTTCATGGATGCTTTCTCTGGGTACAACCAAATCCTGATGTACCCGTCCGATCGGGAACATACATCCTTCATTACCGACCGAGGTACCTACCACTACCGCGTGATGCCATTCGGACTGAAGAATACTGAGGCCACCTACCAACGGTTGGTTAATGCCGTTTTCCATCATCAGATAGGTCGGAATATGGAAGTATATGTTGACGACATGCTAGTCAAGAGCAAACTCTCTATTGATCATCTGTCCGACCTGCGAGAGACCTTCGCCACCCTACGCAAGTACCAAATGAAGCTCAACCTAGAGAAGTGCGCATTCGGCGTAGGATCTGGAAAGTTTCTGGGTTTTATGGCCAGTCAGCGGGGCATTGAAGCTAACCCTGAAAAGATCAAGGCCTTGATTGAGATGCAGTCACCCAAAACGGTTAAGGAGGTTCAAAGGCTCACTGGCCAAGTTGCGGCCCTCAACCGCTTCATTTCCCACGCAACAGATAAGTGCCTACCATTCTTCAAAGTTCTTCGGCAAACGTTTGAATGGACAACTAAATTTGAAGGGGCTTTTCAGCAGTTGAAGCAGTTCATGGCCAATCCTCCCTCCTTTCACAAGCAATTACGGGCGAGCCCCTCTTCCTCTATTTAGCCGTCTCAAGCACCGCAGTCAGTATAGCTCTTATCAGGGAAGACGACTCTGTCCAACGGCCGGTCTACTACATCAGTCGAGCTCTCAGGGGAGCAGAGCAGAATTACTCGTTGTTAGAAAAATTGTCCTTGGCCTTGGTCACCGCCTCCAGACGACTCTGTACTTACTTCCAGGCCTATTGCATGGTGGTTCTCACCGACCAACCCTTGAAGAAGGTCATGCAACAACCAGAACTTTCTGACAGACTCATGCAGTGGTCAGTGGAACACAGTCAGTTTGACATCTCCTACCGGCTTCGAACAGCAATTAAGGGACAGGCTGTCGCGGATTTCATCCTGGAATTCACTAATCCTACCCCAACCACTGCGCCTTCACCCCCACCAACCCCTACTGAGCCAGAAGACCCGCATTCATGGACTCTCAACGTCGACGGATCATCCCGCAGGAAAGGTAGTGGGGCTGGCCTCATTCTTATCGCCCCTGAGGATGGCTATTTCAAATGTGCTCTCCGTTTCTTATTTAATGCCAGTAACAATGAGGCCGAATATGAGGCATTGATAGCAGGACTATGCCTTGCCAAGGACATTGGAGTCAGCCGCATCCGGGTGTTCAGCGACTCCCGGCTCATTGTCGGCCAGATTACGGAGGAATTCAATGCCAAGGAGGACACAATGCGAGCTTACAGGGATATGGCCCTTCCCCTTGTTCGCTTCTTCAATACCTTCCACATCAAGCACATACCTCGAGCGAAAAACTCCAAGGCAGATGAGATGGCTCAGTTGGCCTCTGCAGACCAGTCCGACCTCAACCACAGTGTCCGCCTCGAATACCTAGCCCACCCGACCATCTCACCCGACCTACAAGAAGTGCAGTTCCTCCAAAACGAACCTATCATTTGGGCGTCTAACATCTTCCTATTTTTGACAACGGGAGAACTTCCAGATGACCAACAACAGGCCGCCAAAGTCAGGGCCCGGTCGTCCAATTACATCCTGGTCAGTGGCGTCTTGTACAAACGTGGTTTTTCACGCCCATACCTGCGATGCCTCAATTTGGCTCAAGCAACCTATGTAATACGGGAAATCTATGAGGGAATTTGTGGTAATCATTCGGGCGGCAGGTCTCTAGCCCATAAAAGACTCCGTACTGGTTATTTCTGGCCAACTCTCAATCAAGATGCGACTGATTTCGTGCTCAAATGTGATAAGTGTCAACGTTTTGCCACCATCCCCCATGCTCCTCCTACAGAGTTGATCACACTTTGTAGCCCTTATTCGTTCGCCAAATGGGGGATCGACTTGGTCGGTCCACTTCCCACCGGTCGAGGCCAGACCAAGTTCGCGATTATCGCCATTGATTACTTCACCAAGTGGGTAGAGGCAGAACCCTTTGCCACCATCACCGAGCGGAACACAACCAAGTTTATCTGGCAGTCGATCGTTTGCAAGTTTGGCATCCCTCAGGCCATCGTCTCCGACAACGGCAAACAATTTGACAACGCCAAGTACAGGAAGTTTTGTGCCGACCTCCAGGTTCAACCATGTTTTTCTTCCCCCGGTCATCCCCAAGCCAATGGCCAAGTCGAGGTCACCAACCGTTCTCTCCTAAAGATCATCAAAACTAAGCTAGAAGCTGCTAAGGGACTTTGGGCTGAGGAACTACCAAATGTACTCTGGGCTTACTGAACTACAGCTCGGACTCCCACTGGGGAAACCCCTTTCCGCTTAACATACGGCGCTGAGGCGGTTATTCCAGTAGAAGTCGGTCTGCCTACTCCCAGGGTTTTACATCCGGATCCAGCACTAACCGAAGAGCTTCGTCGGGCAGACCTGGACCTGATTGAAGAACTCAGAGAGACCACTGCTGTCAGACTGGCCTCATACCAACAGAAAATGAGAACACACTACAACCGCAAAGTCCGACCAAGGGAGTTCGCTGTAGGGGACCTTGTCTTGAGAGAAGCAACTCTTGCCACCAAAAATCCGATTGAGGGTAAACTAGCAGCCAAATGGGAGAAACCTTACGTTGTGAAAGCCCCACCACGTCCGGGCACCTACCGACTTCAAGACATGGAAGGTCGAGATCTCCCCCACCCATGGAACGCCGAACACCTAAAACGTTACTTTCAACTACTTTTATATTGCTCAGTTATTATATTTTCTTTTCGGCAAATTTACACATTCTTGATATCCCCTCACGCAATGTAACTTTTTGATTAACTGGGTTACACTTTCCCTGCTAACAATTATATATCTCAGTTATCTGTATGGTGTCTTAATGACGTTTTGATTGCAGCACTCATGAAAAGCCTCAGCCAGACTGAGCATCAAAAAGCCTCGTCCAGACCGAGCATCAAAAAGCCACACAATATTTTTATAGTGGTTAAAGTGCCCCAACATTTTCACAGAAAAAATTTGACTCAAAGAAATTTCTGTCCCAACACAGAGAAATTTCAATTTTACAGAGAAATGTCATCGAGGGATTTTAGGTAATTAAAAAAAAAAATCTTGAACCTCTCCTACTACACAAAGTTGGAGAGATGTTTCACAAATTTTTCCTATTTTTTACCAAGAAGCTAGCTTTTTAGATAGTGTCCAAAGAAAATCAATCCAAATAAATTTTAATTTTTTTTTGAATCTAGGTTCTTATTTGCTTATCTTTTACCAATAAGCTAGTTTTTTAGCGAGTGTCCAAAGGAAAAATAGGCATTTGTACAATTTTTTTACCCCCTCAACTATAAAACCATATATTTGGATTCTTTTATTATAAAATTGCATAGGTTTATGGGCACTGGTGTCATAATTCAACAGATCCTTCAAAGCAAAATGCAAAATACAAAAACAAGGGAGAGGGGGTCACAACCAAGAAATATCCAATAATGCTAGACTGGGATTTTCTCCATTTCATATATGTAATGGAGGATTTTCATTACATATTTAATGGTTATGAAATAGGACAGTAAATTTATAATTAATTTAATTTAAAAAAGATTATTATATTACTGTTAAATAATGAATGTGAACCTCTCCATTACAAATATGCAAGGGAGACTCAACAGTTATTTGGTCATTTTGAAGCATTGTTTATCACCAATCATAAGATGACACTTGTCAGTTTTTTAACTAAATATTGAATCGCACTATTCAACCAATCAATTCAAAATTATATAAGGGCACCTCCATATTTGCTCCAAGACTACCAAGTAATTTTCCACTGTATTGCTGATTGCTATTTATAGAGGAATTCATGTTTGGGTATGAACTTGTAGGATAAGAAGTAGCAGAGTCAGTGTTGAGAGAGAGTGTATTGTGTTGATCATCATGATCACTCATGGTGTTGTTGTGGTGGTGTGGCGGTGGTTATTGGTGCTTATAGTAGTGTTGCTACCACTTTGCTATGGTGGCATAGTAAGCATTTCTGGTCAGAAACTTGATGGTGTTTACAAGCTGTTGAAGCACTTCAACAAGCCTTCACTTAAATCCATCAAGGTCCTCTCTTCAACACCCTTTTCTTCTCTCTCTCTCTCTCTCTCTCTCTATATATATATATATATATATTTGCATGTTTTTGTATTATGTATTGCTTTTCCATTAATGTTTTGTTGTGAAAAACATAGAGTCCAGATGGAGATATAATCGACTGTGTTCATATCTCTCATCAGCCAGCCAGCTTTTGACCATCCTTTACTTAAGAACCACACCATTCAGGTCACCTCTTTCTCTCTCTCCGTGTGCATGTGTTGGTTTCTAATGATGTATATAAAAAATAGGTTAAAATTCACTTTACACCACGTGGTATTGCTCAACATTTTATCCTTCTGTCTTTTAAAAATATGCAAATGCCTTCCATATGATTTTAAATTAAAATGCACAATTAACACAATTAACAAAAAAATGTGAAAGGACTTCTTTATGCTCATTTCGGTAACAGTGTATTTCTCCTATCTTCTTGTATTAACAAAAACAATCACCATTTATGTATTCAACAGAAGCACCACTATTAATTTGAATGGAAATCCTATTGTATTTTTATTTTTAATTGAATAAAAAATATTTCCATATTGAATTTTAATGGAGTGTTGGAAAATGATTTAATATAGACATATTTTGGACTGTCTTTGAACCCAAAATTTGAGTAGGCCCCAAATGTCTTTTGGGGTGGGTCCGAAGAGGTGAAGTGTTCCTTGCCGCGTGGCAAGTCACACGGTGAAGACGGAACGTTAATACCATTTATGAGTGAATGGGAAGTTGACGTCATTTTTGGATCTAACATTAATTTTTTAAATAAAATTCATTTGAATTTTTTCAATAACAATTATTGTGGGAATTTAATTTAATTCTAAATTCAAATTTTGGGTTTCTAAATGGTTTCCTAAAATTTGTAATTGTGGGAATTTAATTTAATTCTAAATTCTAATTTTAGATTTCTAAGAAGTTTCTTAAAGTTTGTACCTCTTTATTTATTTATTTAACAATTTCAATAGTTTAATATATATATATATATATATATTCAATTAGTGTAATATATATATTTGAAATAGTTTAAATAAATAATGTTCCAACAGATTTGACTTGGTCCACCTACGGATCACTTTTCATTGTTTGAATAAAAAAAATATTCAAAAGTGCAACGGTCAAGAAGTCTGTTTGGTTTTCTAACTGTTTGAACTTGTTCATTTGTTTTCACATCTTTTCATTCAAAAGTTTGGTACCTGTTCGGACAGCAGCTTTGCCTATAAATAAAAGACCATTCCAACAGTGCTTGTGACCCGATTTTTGAGTATGAAATTTTGTCCTTTGGTTGTCCATTTCCTTTTAGTGCATTATTCTTCATATATAATTTTAGGAATAAATTTTCAGAGAGTTAAAACACAGGTTTTGTTCGCTGAACAAATTGTTTGGAGTACTACTACAATTTGTGAAAATCATTGTATCCTGCGAGATAGACGCCACTCAATCGTAAGTACCGTAACGGGGCGAATCTGTCTTAAGGATAGAGTGTCACACACTCGACTTGGTCTTAATTTTAATTCGGTTCGATAAATAAATCCGGTATGTTATTTATTTATTTTGTTTGAATTTATTTCAAGTTATTTTATTTACACAGAAGATTGTTTCAACAATCTTAAGACAGGCTCGAATTATTCTGTTTACAGAATTTTTTGTTTGTTTCCTTTTCTCTTTCTTCTTTTAAGAAAATTATTTTCTGTGGATTTACAAAATAATATTCTGGTTGGAAAAACAAATAGTGATTATATGCTATTTGACAGATAGTAGTAATATACTGTCTCTTTTCTTTGACAACAACTAGTACGATACTGGTGTCATTAACAATTCAGAATATATTTTTGTAGAATTTTTTCAGAAATTAATTTTGAGTTTTAGAAATTATTTTCTGAGTTTTCATTACTTAAAATTCTGTTTTAGTATTTTAATTTTTGAAGTGCTACAAAAATTAATTTTCTATGTGGAATTAAGTTGGTTGAATAAAATTTTATTTTATTTCCAAATTAATTGAAAAAATGAAAGTTATATTCTTATTTCTTTTATTTTACAGAATTTAATTTCCTGTGTGGAATTAATTTGGTTGAATAAAATTTTATTTTTTGAAAAATAAAAGTTATATTCTTATTTCTTTTATTTTACAGAATTTAATTTCTTGTGTGGTATTAATTTGGTTGAATAAAATTTTATTTTATTTCCAAATTAATTAGAAAATAAAAGTTACATTCTTATTTCTTTTATTTTTACAGAATTTAATTCTGTGAATTTGATTTAATTTTCTGTGTAGTGTAAATTCTAATTATAATTTTGTTTTATATATTAGAATTGATGGCTACCGAAACTAATGCCCAAACAAGTACTACTGTGGTGGCTGCGATTGTACCAACCCCCTCTCCTGTGATGACAGTACCAATAAATCATGGAGAGAAGCCAGAGAAGTTCTCAGGAACTAACTTTAAAAGATGGCAACAGAAAATGTTGTTCTATCTTACAACTCTGAACCTAGCTTGTTTCCTCCGTGAAGATGCTCCTATCCTGAAAGAGGATGAAACCGACAGGCAAGTCACTACAACAAAAAACAGAAATGGCGACCAAAACATGAAATTTCGTCGCTGAAAGTGCATGAAATGGCGACTAAATTGGAATTTGTCGCCGAAAAGGAGGTTTTTAGCGACTAAAATGGTTTAGTCGCCGAACAGCATGTTTTTAGCGACTAAAAGGAAGTTTTGCCGCCTAATATAGGGTTTTCAGCGACTAAAGTTTGTTTAGTAGCCAAAAGTCACGGTTTTTAGCGACTAAAATAATTTAGTAGCGAAAAGGTATGGTTTTGGCGACTAAAAACAGGTTTAGTCGTTGATTATAGCAGTTTTGCCGACTAAAAACAATTTAGTCGCTGAAAGTGGGGGTTTTGCCGACGAAAATCCATTTTAGTCGCCCAAAGTAGTGGTTTTGGTGACGAAATTTCTGTTTAGTCGCCAAAAGTGCTGATTTTTAATTGAGAACTTGTTTTTTTAGCGACAAATAAATAATTAGTAGCCCAAAATAATACAATTAGCGACTAAAAAATGGTTTTAGTCGCCAAAAGTCGCCTAATTTTTTTTTATTAAATAATTTATTTTTTGACAAAAATTATATTGAATTAAAAAAATTATATTTATAAATATTATTTTGTATTAATTGCAGTTAATATAGTATATAAATAATATATATTGCATATATGATCATGTGATGATGTACTGGCATAGTGGAGGGAGTGTTGTGGAAAGGGTTTGGCGTGTGCAAAGGGACGTCGCAAGTTCGAAACCTGTTGGGAGCAGCGGAGGCAAAAAAAAAAAATTTTCTGAAAATACTTTCAGCGACTAAAGTGAATGGTCGCCAAAGGTATAAATAATAAAATAAAAATGAACTATTGGCGACTAACAGTTTAGTCGGCAAAGGTATAATTTCCAATAAAGAAATTGACTATTGGCGACGAAATCTTTAGTCGCTGAAGACATATATATTGGCGACTAACAGTGTTTTAGTCGCCAAAGGCATTCGCGACCATTTATTGGCGACAACACGGGTGACTAAACTTTTTATTCGGGAAAAGTGAAATTTTGACATTTGGCGACTAAAATAGGACCTTTGGCAACTAAAAATTTAGTCCCCAAAGGTGTTTTTTCTTGTAGTGAGTGGTTGCTGCGGTTGATGCTTGGAAGCATGCCGATTTCCTTTGCCGGAACTACATCTTGAACGGACTTAACAACACATTATACAACGTCTACAATCCAATCAAGACAACAAAGGAACTTTGGGAATCGTTGGAGAAAAAGTACAAAACGGAAGATGCCGGCTCAAAGAAATTTGTGGTTGGCAGATTCTTGAATTTTGTAATAGTTGATTCAAAAACTGTGATAAGCAAAGCTTAAGATTTCCAATTCATTCTGCATGACATTCACGCTAAAGGCATGTCTCTCAGTGAATCCTTCTAAGTTGCAGCCTTAATTGAAAAATTACCAAAAGGATGGAAGGAATTCAAGAACTACCTCAAACACAAGTGCAAAGAAATTTCTATGGACGAGTTAATTGTGCGTTTAAGGATTGAGGAGGACAACCGCAATTTTGAAAAGCGGGCTGGTAAGCATCCTATGGAGTCTAAGGCAAATGTGGTGGAACATGCTTCAAAAACCAAGAAACGAAAGTCTTTTGAAGAAAGTTCATCACAAGGCTCTAAAGGGGGGAAAAATAAAAAGTACAAGTTTAATGGCAAATGTTACATCTGTGACAAAGAGGGATATCGGGCCAAAGATTGCCGCAGCAAAAGCAAAGGCAAAAGCAAAAGGAGAACAAGCAAGAAGGATGCTCAAGCCCATATGACCGAAGTGGACAATATTTCCAATAGTGTCAATGACATCAATCTTTCTGCAGTTGTTTCCGAGGCAAATCTTGTCGGAAATCCTAAAGAATGGTGGGTGTAAACTGGTGCTACTCGTCATATTTGTGCCGACAAAAAGATGTTCACATCTTATTCTTCAGTGGACAATGGTGAACAACTTTTTATGGGCAACTCCTCAACTTCCAAAGTTGAAGGACAAGGAAAGATTGTACTCAAGATGACATCTGGAAAGGAACTCACTCTCAACAATGTACTACATGTACCGGACATTCGCAAGAATCTTGTTTCCAGATCTTTGTTGAGTAAGAATGGGTTTAGGCTAGTATGTGAGAGTGATAAATTTGTACTTACTAAGAATGGGATGTATGTAGGAAAATGTTACATGTCTGATGGCCTTTTCAAGTTAAATGTAATGACCGTTGTACCCTCAGTTATTAATAATACTACATCTTCTTCTTACTTGCTTGAGTCTTCAAATTTATGGCATGGTAGATTAGGACATGTTAATTATGGATCTTTGCGTAGATTAATTAATATGGAATGTTTACCTAAATTTAACATTGATTCAAACCATAAATGTGAAATTTGCATTGAGGCAAAATTATCTAAAACTCATTTTATTCAATTGAAAGAAGTACGGAACCATTTGAATTAATTCATAGTGACATTTGTGATTTTAAATCAATTCAAACTAGAGATGGGGAAAAGTATTTTATCACTTTTATAGATGACTATACTAGATATAGTTATGTTTTATTTAATTCGAACCAAGGATGAAGCTTTGGAAACTTTCATTCAGTATAAGAATGAAGTTGAAAATCAACTTGGTAAGAAAATCAAGAAACTTAGAAGTGATAGAGGTGGTGAATATGAATCACCTTTTGGTGAGTTTTGTAAAGAACATGGAATAATTCATCAAACCATCGCTCCTTATTTACCTCAGCAAAATGGAATTGCTGAAAGGAAAATAGGACTTTAAAAGAAATAATGAATGCCATGTTAATTAGTTCTGGATTACCTCAGAACTTATGGGGGAAACAATACTTTCTGCTAATTATATACTTAACAAAGTACCCCGAAAGAAAGTGAATCAAACATCTTATGAATTGTGGCATGGAAGAGTACCATCCTACAAATACTTAAAAGTGTGGGGGTGTTTGGCTAAAGTGGCTATTCCTAGTCCTAAAAAGACTAAGATAGGTCCTAAGACCATTGATTGCATTTTTATTGGTTATGCCAAGAATAGTAGTGCATATCGGTTTTTGATTCATAATTAGAACATTCTGAAATGCCATGTAAATACTATTATAGAATCGAGGAATGCATCTTTCTTTGAACATGTATTTCCAAATAAGATTGGACAAGAGACTAGTAATAAGAAAAGATCTTTTGATGCTATTACTAGTAATGATCAAGAACATGATTAAGAACAAGAGTTAGATCAAAATGAGGAAGAGGAACCTAGGCGTAGTAAACGTGCTAGAACTTCAAAATTGTTTGGTCCAGATTTTCTAACATATTTGTTAAAAAATGAGCCTTTAACTTTTAAAGAGGCTATGTTCAGTCCTGAAACTCCTTTATGGAAAGAAGCTGTCAACAGTGAAGTTGAATCCATCTTGCAAAATCACACTTGGGAATTAGTGGACTTGCCACTAGGTTGTAAACCTCTTGGGTACAAGTGGATTTTCAAAAAAAAGTTGAAAGCAGATGGATCAATTGACAAATACAAGGCAAGACTTGTGGTCAAAGGTTTTAGACAAAAAGAAGGTCTTGATTACTTTGACACATACTCACCGGTTACTAGAATAACATTCATTAGAATGCTAATTGCCATTGCATCTCTATATAATCTAGAAATTCATCAAATAGATGTTAAAATCGCTTTCTTAAATGGTGAGTTAGAGGAAGAAATTTACATAGAATAACTAGAAGGGTTTTTTGTTCCAGGAAAAGAAAAGAAAGTGTGTAAATTGGTTAAATCATTATATGGTTTAAAACAAGCGCCAAAGCAGTGGCATGAGAAATTTGACAAGGCAATGATGTCAAATGGATTTACAATTAATGAATGTGACAAATGTGTTTATATTAAAAACACAGACAAATGTTATGTCATTGTATGTGTTTATATAGATGATATGCTCATCATTGGTAGTAATAATGATATGATTAAAACTACCAAGAAAATGTTGAATAAACATTTTGACATGAAAGACATGGGCATTGCTGATGTAATTTTTGGTATGAAAATTACCAAAACATCAGAAGGATATGCTTTGTCACAATCTCATTACATTGAGAAAATACTTGACAAATTCAGTAAAGATGATGATCATCTTGCTAGAACACCTGCAGATGTTAATTTGTATCTTTCTAAAAATGTACAGGAAAATATTTCTCAATTAGAGTATGCCCAAATTATTGGAAGCTTAATGTACTTGATGAACTGCACTCGCTCAGATATAGCTTATGCAGTAATTAAATTAAGTAGATATACGAGTATCCGAGAGTAGAACACTGGAAAGCAATTATAAGGGTTTTAAAGTATCTCTGATTTACTCGTAATATTGAGCTAAATTATACTAGATATCCAGCAGTACTTGAAGGATACTGTGATGCAAATTGGATATCGGTTACTAGAGACTCGAAGTCTACCAATGGGTATGTCTTTACTCTTGGTGAGGCGGCTGTATCTTGGAAATCTTCCAAACAGACTTGTATTGCTAGGTCTACTATTAAATCTGAATTCATAGCCTTAGACAAAGCAGGGGAAGAGGCAGAATGGCTTCGCCACTTCCTTGAAGATATTTCAATATGACCAAAACCGATGCCTGCTATACGCATACATTGTGATAGTCAATCAGCTATAGGTAGAGCACAGAGTCATATGTATAATGGTAAGTCACGACACATTCGTCGTCGACATAACACCGTGAGACAACTACTCTCTAATGGAATTATTTCCATAGAATATGTTAAGTCTAAAGACAACATAGCGGATCCACTAACCAAAGGGTTAGCAAGAGAGTTAGTTGAGAATTCATCGAGGGGAATGGGACTTAAGCCTATTAAATAAGAGTTACCACAACGGCAACCCAACCTAGTTAACTGGAGATCCCAAGATCTAGGTTCAAAAGGACAATCGAGTTGTGATTGACTCAGAAGGATCACTGGGGAGTCTAACTCCTACCCATTTTTATGATGAAATAGTGATGTCTGCAGCGTTTTAGGTTAAGTAATACTTTTAATGATTCTTATATCTAGGTATATCTAGTGGAGTATGGCAGGATACTCTTCATAAGAATCACCTATGTGAGTGTGAACTGGGCCGATTTTATGAGTTTTGTGAAGGGCTACAATTCTCTAGAGCACTTATGAAAGACCAGGTTGTTCACGGCCAAAATGAATACAATAGTGAGAACTAAACTGTGTCTGGGAATATACTGTGTGAGTTCTATTGTCTTGGTTTACACAAACGGCTGAACAGTTCAGGACATCATGTTCACTGGTTAGCTAATAAATCCGATAGTGTCTCACAAGGGAAGGTTCAAAGCCAAAAGCTACTTATCCTTTGCAGAATATTTTCAATTTCTGTACTCTCTGAATTTAGATCATGTTGTTGCATTTTCTCTCCGTCAAATTCCATTCATGTGGGGGATTGTTGGAAAAATGATTTAATATAGGCATATTTTGGGCTGTCTTTGAGCCCAAAATTTGAGTAGGCCCCAAACGTCTTTTGGGGTGAGTCCGAAGAGGTGAAGTGTTCCTTACTGCATGGCAAGTCACACGGTGAAAACGGAACATCAAAACCATTTATGAGTGAATGGGAAGTTGTCGTCGTTTTCAGGTCTAACATTAATTTTTTAAATAAAATTCATTTGAATTTTTTCAATAAAAATTATTGTGGGAATTTAATTTAATTCTAAATTCAAATTTTGGGTTCCTAAGTGGTTTCCTAAAATTTATAATTGTGGGAATTTAATTTAATTCTAAATTCAAATTTTAGGTTTCTAAGAAATTTCCTAAAATTTGTACCTCTTTATTTATTTATTTAACTATTTAACTATTTCAATAATTAAATATATATATATATATATATTCAATTAGTGTAATATATATATATATATTTGAAATAGTTTAAATAAATAATGTTCCAACAGATTTGACTTGGTCCACCTACGGATCACTTTTCATTGTTTGAATAAAAAAAATATTCAAAAGTGCAACAGTCAAGAAGTCTGTTTGATTTTCTAAACTGTTTGAACCTGTTCATTTGTTTTCACATCTGTTCATTCAAAAGTTTGGTACTTGTTCGGACAGCAGCTTTGCCTATAAATAAAAGACCATTCCAGCGGTGTTTGTGACCCGATTTTTGAGTATGAAATTTTGTCCTTTGGCTATCCATTTCTTTTTAGTGCATTATTCTTCATATAAAATTTTAGGAATAAATTTTCAGAGAGTTAGAACACAGGTTTTGTTCGCCGAACAAATTGTTTGGAGTACTACTATAATTTGTGAAGATCATTGTATCCTGCGAGATAGACGCCACTCAACCGTAAGTACCGTAGCGAGGCGAATCTGTCTTAAGGACAGAGTGTTACACACTCGATTTGGTCTTAATTTTAATTCGGTTCGATAAATAAATCCGATATATTATTTATTTATTTTGTTTAAATTTATTTTAAATTATTTTATTTACACAAAAGATTATTTCAACAGGAAGTAACATCCAAATTTAAACTACAAATATATACATGCATACATGTATATACAAAGTTGCACATATAAATGTATATATACATATATATCTATTTATGAAAAGTAAAAGGTGAAAGATTTTATTGTCAGTGGTGAAGGTTTTAATTGTTATTGGGGATTTGCGAATTAATGGGGCTGCAAATGTGGAGGGAAGGTCTTGTTTAATTGAAGGGAAAATTATACTAACCGTCTTTATGATTTGGAGCTTGTATCATTTTATTTTTTAACTTTTTAATTGTAATATATTTGATTTTAAATTTTGAATATTATTGTAAAGAAGGGTAATTAAAAATACTATTACTTAATTTGAAGAGTAGAGTCGTCAATTTGATAAAATATAAATTAATTTTATAAAAATAAATGTGAAAAAAATATTTTTGAATTTTTTAAAATTATTTGTATCCACCAAAGATAAAATTATATAAAATTGATAAATCTTTTACACATTTATTTAATTTTTTTACCAAATTAATTTTTATTATATGTTTGAACGTTGATCGTGTAATGGATGGTTGTTTTCGTTTTCATTAAATTAGTTTCTATTTTTTCAAAACTCAAATATGACGACAATTTTGATATCATTATTTAACCAATCCATTCAATCAAAAAATCCAAAACTAAAAACATTTTATATATTAAATATATTAATTATACATCAAAAGCCTAACAACCATACATTACATGATCATTATCCAAACACATAATAAAATTAATTTGGTAAAATAAATAAATACGTAAAAGATTTATCAATTTTACATAATTTTATTTTTGGTGGGTAGAAATAATTTTAAAATTTTTAAAATATTTTTTTGATAGTTAACCAATACAAAATAAGTTGTATTACGACTTTGGTCTTAAAATGGACTATTTGTAAAGGAAATATCTTCAATTATTCTTATTTAAAACAAGATTCAAAATTTAGAATCAAATGTGTTACAATTAAAAACTTAAGAATAAAAGTGACACGAGTCCTAAACTATAGGGACTGTTAGTGTAATTCACTCTTAATTGAATCTTTAAATCTATCTAATCTCTTTCTAGAATATGTGCAATATTACTTCTCAGTTACCACCATTAACTCAATATTACAACTGTCCACGTCTTCATTCTATTGATGCAAATAAACAAAAAAAAAAAAATAATAATAATAATATGAAGAATCATGGATTTGGGATGGGGAAGAGTTGGCAGTGATTAGTGTGAGAGAAAATGGTTGGATGTGAGTGAGGCAGCGGGTTGAGAAAGGGGGAAGTGGATGGGGAATTGAGTGTATTGAGGTTTGGGTTTTGAAGTAGGAAGAAGATGAAGAAAATGAAGGGCAAATTTGACCTTTTACAATAGAATTTGACATTATCCACTCTCAAAGTTGGCACGTGTTTTGCAAATTCTGTCAAGTTTGGCAGCATAAATAACGGTAAGGAAGTTAACTGCAAGATGGTAAAAATCACATGGGCTCTTCGGCTATTTTTAAATGATAGAGGGTAAAATAGGTCAAATTATACGGGGTTAAAATGAATTTTGTCTTAAAAAAAAAAAAAAAAACTTACAGCTATGGTGAAGTCGATTGTTAAGTACAAGCAGTAATGCTTTATTTTTCTTCTTTTGTTTTTTCTTTTTTTTAATCAATAATATTAAGAATTTTAAAAAATATTAGCTAGAAAAACACATCTATAAATCATAATCATTCAAGTACGGCATCGCACTAATTTTCAATTTATACCATCCATGTCATTTTTGAGATAAAATTCATAACACAATTTTACGGTGCATATTTTCCCCTTTAATACCACATTTAGGGTATCATATGTGAACATTGTATTAGAGAAAAACATAAATGGTGAGACTTATTGCATCAATAATATGCTGCATATGCAAGGGTAGAGCTGTTGGAAAAATTTGAATTTAAATTTACTCCAATGGTTGTATCTCTTGAGATGGAAGGGTGTGTCATTTTGAAGGGTCACAACTTTTTTGAAGAGTCACATAGAAGTCTATATATTCCATCTCCCTCACATCAATTAAAGAGGGGAATTGCTATTTTTCCTTTTCACTTTGCATTTATTCTACATGTTTTCTGAATCTAATTTTCCTATAAAGAGAGTACATGCATAGCAAAGTTCGTTAGGCTTGCAATAGTAGTGCCGCTAGTGCAAGACATTGATCGTTGTATCCTGGGAGATAGACGTCCATTGAATCCTAAGCACCGATGGGAGGACGAATCTGACATACCTAGCTTTAGGATCTGTACAACCTTTTCACTTTCTCATTTGCTCCCTAGAAGATCTATGCTCTTCTTTTCAACCCTTATTTCTTTTCACACGTAAGAAGACTAGGTATATATATATAGATAGTCATATATCAAGGCATATAGGACAAAATCCAATCGTTTAATCATTCCAAAATTGAAATCTCGTAAACTTACTTAAGATTACATAAAAGTTATGCTGAGCACAGATACATAATCAATTTCAGATAATTAAACCTTTAAGGTTTCCAATTTCTTATTCAATTATTCTAAGTGTAACAGATACGTTTCTTGTTAAACGGAGAGACATCCTTAAACATGGTTTCACTACTTAACCGTAATTGCTCAGGGAATTTCACTGTAAACATTTAAAAGCACAAAACATAATAGTTAACATTCCCTTAAACGCATAATTTATAAATTCCCACAGCATGCATTGAGTTCAATCATAATGAAAGTACTCTCCACTAAGTCTCTAAATAGATCGGCCCAGCGTTAATAGTTCAAATGCGATTTTGATTAGGGAGTACACGTTCAAACTTATCTTGTTAAGTAATTCCTTAGGTGAATCTTATAATGCAATTTACTCGATGG
>NW_021026120.1:0-24460 GCF_004153795.1 Camellia sinensis
AAAAGAGAGGAGATAAGCAATTGGAAGGTCTCAGATCGGCTCGTTTGGCAAGAGCTTTTTTTGACTTATTTTAGCCACAAAAGACAAAATAGGCTATTTAAACAACAACAAACAAAAACATCACATCAAACCCATAATCATTACACTTATCTCAAAAAAAAAAGTAAAAAAGCTAAAAAGCCCTTCCCAAAACCAAGCTTTTTTTACCAGGCTAAAATAGTAAAAAACTAAAAAGTCAAAAAAGTCAATCCACTTCCCAAGGAGGCATCTTCTCAAATGTTCATTTTTTTGGTTTATGCATTCATTATAATATATGATAGAGAATTGGATGGTGTGAAAGAGTAAGAGACTATATATATTCATTTATGTAATTGTTGTGATAAAAAATAAAAGGTTGCGTTCATCTTCTATGGCGATTTACTCCAACTAAAACGTCAGTGTGCTTCTACATCATCATTGAACGTTGCTTTCATTTTATTTAGATATTGTTTCACAGTTGTTTGTGTTTTGTGTTATGGAAATTTTATTAGATTTGTGTTTGTTAAAGCTATTAGATGAACTTAATATAAGAAGTGCAAATTAATTTCAATGTCATTCTCAGGATTAGGAAGTAACAAAAAACATACACAAAAAGTATATGAATAGACAAGATTTTACAAAATTTTTTGGTGAGTTTCACTTCTTGAAAATCCAATAATTCATTTTATTTTTTGTATTATATTTTATGTTTAGTTTTGTGATTTTTTAATATAATT
Organism: Camellia sinensis; assembly: GCF_004153795.1. NCBI lineage: Eukaryota > Viridiplantae > Streptophyta > Magnoliopsida > Ericales > Theaceae > Camellia > Camellia sinensis. Next base: position 756 of record NW_021026120.1, read on the forward strand.
TCCTTTGTTTTCTTTAAAAGTTTATTTTTAAAAATTAATTAATAAATAAATAAATCATTTTCTATTTCAACAATTTCATTTTGTTTTTATTTTTTATTTTTTCTTAAAGTAGATTTAGTTTTTGGACAATTACTTACTTTTTTTCTATATATTGTAATTTTGTGCATTTTAAGTGTATGATGTTTTCACTAATATACTCGGAGATATACTATGAAAGAAGAATAATGTGAAATCAGGTAAGAAGACGAAAATAAAATAAATAAAATAATACGATGAATGTGGAGTAAAGATCAAAGGTCAAAACTCCAAAAGCAAAGCAAGCAAGCAAACAAACAAGCAAGTAAAATAGAATTGTTAACAATAGACATTTGAAATTTGCAACAAAAATTTTATACTTTCCTTTTTGCTAAGAAAATTCTATTTGGTATTAGCTGAATAAAATTCTTTAAAATAGTTTTTTTATTATTATTTAAAATTTTGAAAATTAACACTATAGTAAATTTATATAAGCATAATTGCTAATCACATTGTTACTTAATGTATATATTTTATATTGACTATCATTTTCAGGTTTATTTTTTTGAAAGTATTCATATAGAAGTAAAAAAAATGTCGTTAATAAAATTTTTTTCTTAATTTAGTTAAAAAATTTTATCTGTACATTATTTTTAAATTTTGAACAAAAAATATAAAATAATTGATTGAAGATATGCTATAATATTTCTTATATTTTTTTTTTCTATGTATAATAAATAAATAAATAAATAAATAAAAATCACAATTCATATATATAAAAAATAATTATAACGGAAATGATCCAGAGCTCGAAACTCTACGGCTCGAAAAGCTAATTTTTTCCCCTTTTCAAGCAAAGGAGCTCTGCACAAACAGAGGAAGAGGAGAGGAGAAGAGAGGGAGAAGAAGAGGAAAGAAGAAGAGGAAAGAAGAGAAAGAGGAGGAGGCAGCACCACTGCCGTCGAGTCGCCTCGCCGGCCGTCGTCGTAGCACCACCTCCTCACCTCCTCGCTCATCGTCGCACCACCGCCTCGCCGATCGTCACGTCGCAGTCGCAGTCGCACCCCCTCTGTCCAGTTCGTCGCAGCAACTACCCGGCGCAGCCCCGCCTCCTCCTCCCAGCCCCATTTTTATGGCCCCACCTCCTTCCTCCTCTCTCCTCCCGATTTCTTCTCCACCTTCTTCTTCTCCCCTTCTTTTTCTTCTTCCTTTTCTTCTTCTTCTCCGTTCTCCTTCTCTGCAAACAACACAGGAAAAAAGAAAAAAGAAAAAAAAGAAAAAACGACACCAAAACCGTTCTCCTTCTCTGCAAACAACACAGGAAAAAAGAAAAAAGAAAAAAGAAAAAACGACACCAAAACGACATCGTTTTGGTGTCGAGCCAAATTCGTGCCAAAGAATTTCGAGTTACGTAGTGGGGTCGTAATTATAAATATAACCCGGTGGAACACTATTAGTATGATGAAGTGAATTGAACTGGCAATAGAATATTCAACATTGATGATGATGATGATGATAATGATGATGATGATGAAATGGGCTTTGGGTTGTGTTTGTGCCATAAGTGAAATCACATTTATGCAAAGGAGGGTGAGAGGTTGATGTCATGACAGAGCTGCGTGTGTGTACCTAATTGTACAAAACTATAGGGATGGTAGTGGGAAAGAATTCATGAGTTTTAGTGCAATTGTTGAATAGATGAGGAAGAAAGGTAGGGTTGGGGTTGAGGATGTGCAGTCAACTACATTGGATTCCCTCTATAATGTCTTTTCCTTTCTAAAACGACAAAAGCATCTTCAAATGCATAAAGTTGGGATTGGGGTATTTGGTAGGGTTGATTTATGATTTGTATGATTTATTTTTGTAAAGTTTACTGAACAGGTTATCAACATAAAAAATAAGTTGATAAGATATCGTTAATTACATTATCATATTATATTTATTTTAATAAATTGGAAAGTCTATTATCAAAATCGCATTTGTCATCTAATTTTTTTAAGACAAATGTGATTCGATCACGTGATTGTTGATATTCAATCTTTGTTTGGGAAGAACTAAAATAACCTTACTTTTTGATTTTTTAACTTTTTTAGCCTAATTTTTTTAACCTCGTTTGGTTTTTGTTTTTGACTTTTTTGAATTTTGTGAGAAAAAAATATAATGATTATGGTTTAGATGTGACATTTTGTCTTATTGACTTATGTAGCCAAAAAGTCAAAACCAAACATAGCTTATCAATTTGATTTTTACATAAATAATCTGTTTGATGTGTTTAATAAGATAAATGACTTAGATCACCACAATAGATCCAGAGTAGGACACAAATCCCATAAAATTACATATATAGAGTTTGTTTAAAAATTTATCCAAAAAAATACACTGCATATTAGATTTAACTCAATTAAAATGAATTTGTACTGTACATTAATTTTTGTGAATAATTTTTTAAACTTTCGAATTGATAAAAATTGTTAAATGGGAAGAGATAATCGGTGTGTTTGATTTCAGTTTTCTGAAATTAATTTTTTTAAAAATTAATTTTTTAATTTTTCGTGTTTTTTTTGTTTTTAGTGAATATTTTTAAATTTTAAGTATTTTTTTTTTTACTTTTTTAGATACACCTTACTTAAATGTAACTAAATAATAAAATATTTGTGAAAAAATATTTTAAAAAATTAATAAATACACAAAAATATAAAAAATGTATCGAATTTTTATATTTTTTGTTTTGGTATTTTTGATATTTAGTAAATTTTTTGAAGATTTTTTTCTCAAATATTTTACTTTTTAAGTATATTTATATTAAGTGTGTCTAAAAATTTAAAAATTTATTTAAAATATTAAAAAATTTAATAAATATAAAAAAATATGAAAAATATAAAAATAAATTTTAAAAATTGTAACCAAATGGAGTGAATAGCTACCCTTCTCTCCATTCAAACACACCCAAGTGATAGAAAGGAACAATTATTTTCCACTCATTTGGGTACCCAACCACGTAAAGTGAGTGTCTTCATTAGGATTATGGTCAATTTGGTCCAAGTTTGACTCTCTTTTGGCTCCAACTGTCCTATTTGAGAGAGAGAAAGAGAAAGGTATTAGGTAGGCACCTTCTTCAAGTTTTGTTTGGCATGCATGGAGTAGTATAGTCAATTTTTTTTTTGTATTGAAACTTTTTTAGCCTAATTTTTTTAGTCATGTTTGGTTTGAATTTTTTTGATTTTTGTGAGAGAAAAAGTGTAATAATTATAGACTGAATGTGATATTTTGTCTTATTAATTTATTTAATTTATTTTGTCATTTTATACATTTTTTGCCCAAAAATAATAGTCAAACCAGGGCTTAGTTGATTGGCAACAAGTTTAAAGGAGAAAAGGGATAGAGAAGGTGAAAAATGGGGTCAAGAATTATAAATATGCTGGAATTTTTTTTTTTGAGTGCTAGTTTGATTTGTGTTGAGCCTAAGTTCAGAAGCAAATATAAATTAGATTTACTATTGCACCATATATAAGAGTCTTAAGAATTAAATTTTTTTATTTTTAAAATTAAAAAATTTGTTACAAGAAATATTTGAGATTCAATTTCTGTTGTCGTAAAGATAATCATTAAAAAATTATTTCAAAAAGTTAAAAAAAGATTTATCGACAAAATTTAAAATAACTGATTTGATTATATAAACCAATAATTAAAGAGTTATTTAGGAAGTGCTAATTTACTTAAATTTATTACAAATTAGAAATTAATAATTAAAAAATAAAATTTATAAACACATTTTTAAAAATTTTTTACAAATAATTAATTAATTAAAAATATTTTTATTTAATAAATAATAAACAAAAATTGTACTAATCAATTTGAGATAAATTCTCAAATTAAAATAAATTATAAACAATTAATTTAATAATAATAAATTATAAAATTTCATGCTTTTGAAATGTTGATTGGTTGGGACTGTCTCTCTTTGTCTTGACTATACAGAAAGAGATATCATATGTAATGAGTGTTGTAGAGTCAAATAAATCAAAACCTAATTCGTGTAATAAAAAGAAAAAAACTAAAAAAAAAGGTGGACACATACATAATTTCAATCAACAAAGATCTCACGAGGAGCCAATTACATCACTCATCTCGAGTTTATCCCTCCAGATTCTCACCTCTTTTTTTTATTATGTTTTTTCATTTTTTAAAATAAATTATACTTTACCCATTTAAATTTCATGATTTTCCCATTTTGATTCATAAATTATTATTACTTTTACTTTAATTCTAATATTTGTAGTTTTTCCAAATTTAGTGAAAAAAAGAAAGGCGCTAATTATTTTTATATGATTTTTTTGGAGCAAAAATATATTTTTTAAAAAAATTTAAAGGCCAAAATAAAATATTTCTAAAAATGTAAGGGAGTAAAGTGTAATTTACTCTTATTTTATCTACATGAACCTATAGATATAATCATATAGGTGTCTAAATTGTAGTCTATCTATAATTGCAATCATATGATGTTATTTTGGGTAAAGCGCTTCTTTTTTGCATATTATGGGGCCATTTAGTAATATGGGTTAAAGTTAAAAGTAAGTTTTTAATTCATTTTCAATCACATCACTTCTCGCATAAAATAGTAAAAAAAGTTAAAAAAATTAAAAAGTCAACTTTTAATCATTTTTCTAAAACATTCCCATGAAAAGAAATGTAAAAAAATAAAGAGATAATGGGATGAAAATAAGCCAATAAGCTAATAAGAAGCTTATATTTGTATAGTTTTAAAATTATATTGATCATCTTTTCTTTTTTAATAAAATAAAATATTACATTTAAATCATAATCATTATACTTTTTTTCTCATAAAAGTCAAAAAAATCAAACCAATCAACACTAAAAGAGTCCCAATACAAAAAAACTAGTTAAAAAAATTAATGCCAAACGAAGACTAAGAAGCCCAGGGAATGTAGGATTCACACATGCCATAGAAGAAGTTTTAGCAAACCAAAGCAAAGTCTAACACCCATGCATTCTCGGTCTGCTTCTCTACGTCAAGAAATGTACATACATAGATATATGCACACAACACAGAGGGCTTGACTACAAACTGTCTGACCCACAAGAGATTTTTTTGATTAATAATTAACTATTCCAGTGCTTAACAGCCCAGCACTTGAGTTTGCTTTTCATTTTTTTTTATTCAAGGGAATAAGCATAGAAAATTCTCTACGAACCCCTTTTTACTAAACCAATGAATAATTGAAGGAATTTTCTTCTATCTATCATTAAAAAAAAAATAGTAAGTATACATACAACATATAAATTTGATGAGATTTTTGAGAAGTAGACTTTACTAATAAATTTTATAAATTCTTGTCTATTTATATGATTTTTATATTAAATTTTGTATTTGGTTTTTGTGTCTCTATAATTTTTGGAAAAAAAAAGATTTATCATTAGTATTTTTTGATGATGCAAGTTTCAAGTCACCAAAACAATTTGCCCTTCTCAAATCCCCCCGCTTTAACGTACTAAGTCACATTTTTTATGATATTTTGAATAAACAATGATATAATTTTTTTTTTCTTTTTCTATAATGATGTGGCCTCACACAATCTTTTCATTTTCAATCAAAACATCCACAATTTTGACTGATAATTTTAAAAATTTCACTATCACATCATCTTGGATGATTTTTTTTTGTTGTTGTTGGCATAAAAACTCTATTTCTAAATCACTTTATCCTTGTGAATATATCTTGATTATTAGTTTGGGTTAGCTATATATTCTTTTCTTCACATTGCTGAACAAGTGTCAGGCTTGTTAGTCTTCACTTTTGCTACCAAAACCTACTGGTTTTTCTTGTTGAGCCAGACAAAAGCAGTGAGTGAGTGCACTATTGGCATGTAATATACATTGTCCACATATATTATTACATAACACAAAGAGAAACCCTTTTGAAATTGTTTGTTTTGAATCCATCAAAACGACTCCTCACCTGCTTCTTCCATTGCCAAAGATTGTTCTGGTTTTGAAACTCCTTAACTCTTAATGGAAACAAGAAGAGAAAATGCTGTTTTATGTTGTGTGGCTTTGTTCAGCTTCTGGGCCTCATCAAGTGCTTTGCTTTCTCCCAAAGGTGTCAACTTTGAAGGTAAGTGATTTTTAATTTTTAATTTGTTTATCCTTTTGATCCTCCAAGAAGTGAGACATGAAAAGCTCGTTTGGAACAATGTTTCTGGTAACTGTTTTTGGAAAAATTTCTGAAAACACCCATTTTTGAGGAAATACTTTTAAGAAGTTCTTTAAATTTTTAAAAACTATTTTTGCACAAAGATGGAAATGATGGGTGTTTTCGAGCTTTCATTGAAAACAAAAAATATCCAAAATGAAAATGATACCCAATTGAAAAACTTGTTTGGCAAAATGTTTCCGAATTTTTTTCTAAAAGCACCCATTTTTGGAGGAAACACTCTTTAGTTGTTTGAAAATTTTTGAAAACTATTTGTACACAGAGATAAAAAACTTTACATTGTTTTGTTTCATTAAAAATGAAAAATGATACCAAATTGACTAGAAGTTTTTTTTTTTTTCTTTTCTTTTCTCTCTCTCTCTTAAAGTAATATTTTCTTTTTTGTATTTTTTAAATCAGTGCAAGCTTTGATGGGTATCAAAGCTTCTTTGGAAGATCCTCATGGTGTGCTAGATAATTGGGATAGTGATGCAGCTGATCCATGTAGCTGGGATATGGTCACTTGTTCAGATGATAAGCTTGTTATTGGCCTGTAAGTTCACAAAAATAACACCCCCTTTCATTGTCTAGTGAAGTTGTGACATAAAAGAAACATACAAATATAGAAGATTTTCACATAATGGAACAGTCTCTCACATCTGTATTCCATTCTGTGAAAATTCTTTGTACAGTTAGATTTACTCTACAGGGAAAATTCATAATAAACTTGAAATGTAGTGACTTGAGTTTCTGAAAAAGTTGAAATTGATCATGATGCAGAGGAACTCCAAGCCAGAACCTATCCGGTATTCTTTCGCCGAACATTGGGAACTTGATAAATCTCCAGATTGTGTGAGTACCTGAAAAGGGGCCGAGGATTCTCTGTTCCCCTATCTCCAAACATATGTGAAAATCTCGAGATACGGAAATTTTGAGACATGATTCAATGATTGTGAGTATTTTGAAATAGGAGACAGAGATCACGTGCCCCCAAAAGAAAAGAACAGAGTGATTTCAATTTATGCATTTACGTATGCTTTTTAATGGTCAATATGTTTTGCAGGCTCTTGCAGAATAACAACATATCTGGGCGAATTCCTCCTGAGCTTGGGAGGCTACCAAAGCTACAAACACTTGATCTTTCTAACAACTTCTTCACCGGTGAAATTCCCCCTTTTCTAGCCCACCTGAAAAGCCTCCAATACTTGTAAGCATCAAACCAAGCACACTCATAAATTCAACCATTGTGAATTTCTTTTTCCTTTGTTTTTTTTTTTGGTTGATAGTATTGGGTATTTTATTTTATGAGGGTATTCGGGGATTTGCCCCGACTAGTCCCCCGGGTATTTGTAATCCGACAAAATAACCATTCTATTAAAATGAACCAAACACTACATTAAGGCTATGTAAATTGTTGAGTTAGGGAAGAATTCCTCTAATTTCTATGATTCTTATAGTGGTTTTCTTGAATCGTGAGCAGGAGGTTAAACAATAACAGCCTCTCAGGAGCAATTCCTTCACCTTTGGCTAACATGACTCAGCTAGCATTCTTGCAAGTCCTTCAACCTTTTCCAATAACTGCATATTTTCTAATTTCTAATGAAACTACATTTGAAAAACAAAAAAACAAAAAAATGAAAGAATTTTGTTTTTGAAAAATGTTGGCTGTGTGCTTTGTTCATGTTCCAGGGACTTGTCTTTCAACAATTTCAGTGCTCCTGTGCCAAGGCTTCTTGCCAAAACATTCAAGTAAGTTTATTTTTTTGGAGATACTTTTATAAATTGCTTCTCAAATTCAATATCTAAACACGGGCTTAAAGAAAAAACTGCCATCGTTGATTATTTTCTTTCATTGACATAGCCTTCTCGGAAACCAGATGATATGTGCAACGGGGAAAGAGCAAGACTGCAATGGAACAACAGCGATGCCACTTTCCTACTCCTTCAATAATGCACATAGTAAGAAAATTGGAACTACCTCAGGGTCTTGTGTATTCCAATTCTGTTCAATTTTTTTATTTTTTATTCTTTTTAAACTAATATTTTGAATTTTAATGGGGCAAAGGGGTGGACACAGCCCAGTGGCCCGCCCAGCCCTTCAAACCCAACCAATCAGTTTTAAGGGCTTGAAATATAGATATATATATTTTTGAGAATATGAAAAATAATTATATTAAAATAAAATAACCAAAATAAGAAAAATAATAAGATTATAGGATGAAGCACAAATAAATTTCAAAATATGATCTTGTGAACTGTTAAGTCTTCTATTTTTTTTTATGAACCAAAAAAGTCCTATTAAAGTGGAAATTAAACAAAAGAGTGGTTACTTATATGTTTCAGTTTAATTTTTTAGAGATAAAAGTGAGTTTCTTCAAATATGAAATTATATATTTGGGTAATCCGCACTATAGAGGTTTTAGATTTTTCCACTTTTTGAAACAAATCCCACATTACGAAAAAAGAATGTAACACTCTAATATAACGAATAAGAATATAACACTCTAATATAACACACTAAAGAATTTCTTAGTGTATTTTTTCCAAACATAATAACATAACATTCCAAACTCTTTTCAAACTTAACACTCCAATGTAACACACAAAAAACTCTTTAATATAATTTTCCCAAATATAACACTCCAATCAATGTAATCCCAAACGTAACACTCTAATATAACACACACAAAAAAACTCTTTAGTGTACTTTTTTCAAACGTAACATTCTAATCAATGTAATCTCAAACGTAATACTCTAATGTAACACAAAAAACATTAAAAAACTCCTTAGTGTATTTTTTCCAAGCATAACACTCATAGTTTGAAATTATACATTTGTCCAAAACTTATTACGGAAACCTACATCTTTCTTTTTGGAGTGTTACATTTGGAAAAAGTGCATTAACGAGTTTTTTTGAGTGTTACATTGGAGTGTTACACTAAGTATTTTTTTTTTTTTGAGTGTTCCGTTTGAAAAAAGTGTACTAAAGAGTTTCTTTGAAGTCTTACATTGGAGTGTTACATTAAATAATTTTTTTTAGTGTTACATTTGAGTGTTATGTGTCAAAAAAGTATACTAACGAGTTTTTTTTGAAGTTTTACATTTGAGTGTTACATTTGGAAAAAGTATATCAATGAGTTTTTTTTAGTATTACACTTACATTCGAATGTTACATTAAAGAGTTTTTTTTAGAGTATTTCATTTAAGTGTTACGTTTGGAAAAAATATATTAAGAATTTTTTTTTAGAGTGATACATTGGAGTGTTATGTTTGAATATTACATTAGCGTGTTACAGTTTAAATTATACGTTTGTCCAAAATTTACTAATGAGTTTTTATATTCTTTTTAAAATGTTTGAAAAATCTCACATTTCAAGTCATTCCAAATAAAAAAGATTTTCATATTAAAATTAATTCTAAATTTAATTTTCATAGATGGTGTATCTTACTTTTCTAGCATAAAAAGAAAAAGAAAATAAAAAAAATAAGGGTATTATCATAAAATTAATTTCTAAATAATATATTAAATCTCATTTTCTAAAATCAATAAGACTAATTAGTCTATAAAAACACTCTTAAGACTAGAATTACTATTTTTGAAGATGAGATTTATAAGTAAATTTTCCAATATTCTAAAAGATCAACCAAACAATAAACAAACAAACAATAACAAAATTTGTCAAAAAAATCAATTATGAATTAGAAAAAACTATCCATCTTCTCAGAGATCTACTCTTCTATTAAATGAAATAATCTTGAAAATAGTCATTGAAATTCAGTCCGGCCGATTGATTATTACATATTACATAATATATATAAAAATATTTTCTACCGGCCGATTGATTATTACATATTACATAATATATATAAAAATATTTTCTATGGATTTTCTTATCATGGGAAAGTCAAGAAAAAATTATTATAACTATTGGTAAAAAAATATATAAATTTCAGAATTTCTTAGTAGGAAATTTTGGAAATATATAAAATCATTTTGTTACGTGACAAATTTACACATTTTATTTTATAATTAATGTTATAAAATTTTGTGATAAAACTACACATTTGCGGTGGGCAACATTTTCCATGTTCTGAGTTTTCAAAAACCCATTTACCATTCTCTGATTTGTGGTTGTGTTTGGCTTTATTTTAGACTCTGAAACTTCTAGAAGGCTAAATGATAAAAAAATAGCCTTAGCAATTGGAACAAGCCTTGGGAGTGTCTGCATACTAATTCTAGGGTTTGGGTTTCTTCTCTGGTGGAGACGACGACACAACCAACAAATGTTCTTCAATGTTAACGGTTAGTACAAATGTGTTTTTTTAATATTTCACATAATTATAATTGGGTTCTTTTACATTTCAACTAAGACATTTCTCTTGAAAAAAAAATATCCATTGTAATTTCAATTAAAATTTCCTTAATGTGAATATTTCAATTCATTAATTTAAATCAAAGCTACATTATTTAAATATATTAAAAATAAAAATGAAAACGAGATTGTGCATAGATATAAATAGGTTTATGCATAGATGTGATTTTTATCTCGGTGATGCTATATGCACCAATAAGTGTACTAGTGTATCAACTAGTGTTATAATATTATTGTTGATCATATTTATTATACAAGTTACAAATACTTAAAACTTTACAAATGATGTAACTTCATCTCTTAGTACACTAGTGTGACATTAATTGATACATATAGTATTATTCTTTTTATCTTTATATTTAATTTATTGTGATTGGTTTGTGTAGAATTAACTCTCACTCACTCAATTTTTTTTCCACATGACATGGTTGTAGTTGTAATTAATGATAATTAAGCTCTAAAATAAAAAGGCATATGATATCTATCCTCTTTTAGTCATTGTCCATCTAAATAAAAAGGTGAAAAAGTCCAATCATTTTTATTCTTTTCTTTTAAACGATCCAAAAACCGAGTGTAATTATATTAGTATAGACGTAATTTAAAAAAAAGAAAAAAAATCAACTAATCAAATGTGTAGTATAAAATAAGACTATGCTAATTTTTGTGTCAAATTTAGGACAAGAAATAACATTTGCTATTTCAACACAATATATAGTGCAATTTAGAGTGAATTTTTAATTCTAGCACTGATACATCGTAAATAACATTATTTTGGAGATAATCTTAATTCATGAATGCACCAACAATTTGATTTGACAAATCCTATGTACTCTGTGTAATTCAATAATTTTTCCTGATTCACAAAACAAACTGTTTCCTTAAAATTTCAGAGCAACATCATGGAGAAGTATTGCTTGGAAACTTGAAGAGGTTCCAATTCAGAGAACTTCAAATTGCCACAAACAACTTTAGCAGCAAGAACATAATTGGGAAGGGTGGTTTTGGGAATGTGTACAAAGGGTACATCCAAGATGGGACTGTTGTCGCCGTAAAAAGGCTCAAAGATGGAAATGCTGTTGGTGGGGAGATCCAATTTCAAACTGAAGTCGAGATGATCAGCCTTGCAGTTCACCGGAACCTCCTCAGGCTCTATGGGTTTTGTATGACTGCAACAGAAAGGCTTCTGGTTTATCCCTACATGTCCAATGGGAGCGTTGCTTCGCGCCTCAAAGGTAAAAAGAACCATCAAGATTGCTATTTAATAATTCTCTTCAAGTGCATTGGAACAGAGTGCTGAAAAATTAGACGACATAGAATCCCGTGCCTTTCTTCAATTGTTTTTGAAAAATTCTACGGTTACAAAATGTACCGAATGCACATATGTGACTCAAAATGTTTGCAACTATAGATGTAAACATTTTGAGTCACATTTTGTATATCATTTTGTGAAATTCTTTGTGTGTGTATGGCATAGCTGATTGTTTTTTTTTTTTCTAGTTTTAGTTGTTCTTTGAACTTTTTCCCAATTGAAAGTTGCTTTTCTTTTTCTTTCTCAAATTCTTTGACTTGCTAATGTGACTATATTAGGTTTTAAATATTGAACGATTGTAGACTTTTGAAATTGATAGTTTCCATATATTGGTTGATATTATCCCATATCAGTCGATATATGACCATATCACCAATACTGATATGTATCTTGATACTGTTATTTAAAACAATGACCTATATCTTGTTTGTGCAAACAAAAAATTTAGGTACTCCATTAGATTCATAGTTTTCATCTCCTTTCAGCCAAACCAGCCTTGGATTGGGGTACTAGAAAAAGCATTGCCTTGGGTGCTGCAAGGGGTTTGCTATACCTGCATGAGCAATGCGACCCCAAGATCATTCACCGCGATGTCAAGGCTGCAAATATATTGCTTGATGAGTACTGTGAGCCAGTGGTAGGAGATTTTGGATGGGCAAAGCTTTTGGATCACCAGGATTCACACATTACGACAGCTGTTAGAGGAACTGTGGGGCATATAGCTCCAGAGTACCTCTCGACAGGCCAGTCGTCAGAGAAAACAGACGTTTTCGGGTTTGGAATTCTTCTACTTGAATTGATCACGGGTCAAAGAGCACTTGAGCTTGGGAAAACAGCAAACCAGAAAGGCGCTATGCTTGATTGGGTGAGGAACACATAAATGTTTTAGATGAATTCTTTTGAACTGTAAATAGTTTTGTTGTATTTTATTTTGCATCAGATATTTTGTTGTTGCAGATAGTATTTTTTATTTATTTTTTTTTTTTTGAGGGGGGGACAAAAGAGACGACACAAAAAAGTTGGATGCAAAAAGAGACGACACAAAAAAGTTGGATGCAAAAAGCCCTTTTTCTAGTAGTGATTTGCATTGTTTGCCCTTTTTTGTGACAATTTATCCCGCCAACACTGAAAAGTACTAATTGTGACAACAAGGGAACTTACGCAAAAAGCCCTTTTCCTAGTAGTGTCATTAGCGTTGAATTAATGGCTATGATTGCAGGTTACAAAAATTCATCAAGAAAAGAAACTTGATACATTGGTTGACAAGGATCTGGAAAACAACTATGATAGAATTGAGCTCGAAGAAATGGTAAGAGTGGCTCTCCTATGTACCCAGTATCTTTCAAGTCATAGGCCCAAAATGTCTGAAGTAGTTCGAATGCTTGAGGGAGATGGGCTTGTGGAGAAATGGGAAGCTTCCCAGAGAGCCGAGGCAATGAGGAGTAGAGCAAATGAATTATCTTCTTCAGAGCGATACTCTGATCTAACCGATGACTCCTCGTTGCTTGTCCAAGCAATGGAGCTCTCAGGACCACGGTAAGAAATTTCTCGAAGAGAAAGAAAGAAGTCAAATAAGCATAAAAAGAAATTTTGATTGCAAGACTTTGTGTTGCAATGTGTTTGTTGTATAGTAGAAGCTGATTTGAGATACTGACATGTGTTTACTAGTCTTTTTTTTGTGTTGATGAGTGAAGTTTTTTTTTTTTCCCCCAAGTTTGTAAGAATAATGTATGAGTTCAAGAACTGACTTGCTTTTTCTGTAAAATACAGAAGAATTTCAAAGTGAATTGTCAAAGACCCCATTACCTTCTGTGAGTCTAGTTTGGTGCTGAGGGTATTGTTAATAGCATCATAGGCAGGTATGGTGGATCTCTTACTTTGTTTGGATTGAAAGTTGTCTCTCATCAGAAAAATTTGAAGCCTAACACTATTTGTTTTGCTGAAACACGCTTTCTGTTGAACTTTTTTTTTTTTTTTTTTTTTTTTTTTTTTTTTTTTTTTTTTTTTTTTTTTTTAAGTAGTTTGAAGGTCATTTTTAAAAGGAGAATGTTTTTGGTAGAAAAATATTTTTTTGCCGAAATAAACAGTGCAAGTGAAACTGATTAGTGTAATTTGAAGTGGCCTCCAAAAAGTAACAATACATAAACAGAAAAATTATACAAAAAGTGAAATGATATATATTTGTATTTATCCATTTCCAACTAAATCAAAAGAGCATTAGAATGACTTATTATTTCAAAAATATTTGTCGCATTGTTCATGTTAAGTTTTCCATTTATTTTCCGTCACAAAAATGAGAAGGATTTGCAGGAAGCTTAGATTCTTCAACGGTTCAACTATGCACTGCCAAAATTGTATTTTTCATTCAGAAATCATAGATGGTAAACAATGTCTAAAATTACATAAACTTACACACGAATCACAATTCATGGCAAACAATGCCAAAGTTGTATAGTATCCCAAGGCCCCGTTTGTTTGGAGTTATACGGAGGGGATTGGGATTACTAATCCTTTGGTATTACTAATGGGGTGTTTGTTTTGAGAGATGGGTAGGGGACTATTAATCCCTTAGTATTAGTAGTCGCTTTGGAAGGTGGATTGGTAAGGAGGAAATAGAGATGACATTAGAAAAATAGTGAGGGGATTAGAAATTTTTTTATTTTTTATATATTGAGAATTTTTTTTAAAATATTAATGTTTAATTTTTTATATTTTTTTATTTGTTTTATTATTTTATATAAAAATAATTTAACAATTCTTCACTATTAATCCCCTCACTAACAATCCTCTCACTATGAATCCTCCCACTATGAATCCTCTCCATTCTATCTCTGAAAACAAACGGGGCCTTCAAGCTTTTAAAATCAGGAAAATTTAATCCAAAAAAGTAGAAAGTTGCAGCAACCAACCTCCGTTTGTTAGGGTAAAAAATAATATTTTTTTTGTGCATATATTGGCATTAAATATAACAAAAAATGAAAGTCTAACAGGAAATAATTTCAATGTAAAACAAACCTATTTAGGTAAAAATATTTTCCACTTTGACAAATATGGAAAATATTTTATGGACTAAACTCTTATCAATGTCACTACACCACTATCAGTACTCACTACACCGCCACTACCTCCAACCCACCTCCATCCTGCCACCACCACCTCCAACCCTCCACCACCACTAATACAACAATTAATACATTAATTTCAAGCATGCAACCAAATATATACACATAAAAGTTATTTTCGATAAATATTTTCAGCCAAAACAAATGGAACAAATGGAGCTTAAGGGAATTTAAGAGGAGGATAAACTCTGTGAAGTATGTAGATCACATTGTCAATGCCAAGTTCCTGCCTAATTGATTACCTGAAATGAGGAACATGGAATGTGATGGGGGAGAACTTGATATAAAGTTAAAAATATCACCTAAATTCAATCACAAACATCATTGCCAAATTTCACATAATTTAAACAGTTGAAGAATTTTTCATTTTTCCTAAAAGGAGATCATTCTTTCGCCATCAGGCTGTTCCACTTTCCCTCAGTGAATGTCAATAGCAGTAATTATTTTTAAACATGGACCTATCAGACAACAATACAAAAAAGATCATCTCTCTGTCACACTCAAACCAAAGATGGCCAAAATGGACACAAACCATTTGCTGAACTTGATCTTCATCTTTATATTCGAATTCGATTTCTGCTTGAGGTGACAAGTGTGGAACTCGTGTCACCTCATTCAAAATTCTCAGTCCTTCATCAGCAACCTTCTCTGTGTCTGTTTGAATAAACATTGTCTCCAGCACTGGCAATATAGCTAATAGAAGCTTAATAAACTTCAATTAAGACTGTGTGCCATATAGACCCCCCAACTGCACTACTTGAAGTTGATTTAACGAGACACCTGACCAGTCTTTCATTTCTAGAAGCTCCAGAACAGGATCAATAACATCAGCAGTTTCAGTACTTGATGCCTGGAAAGAAGAAAAGGGAATTGTGTCTCAGCCTAAAGATTCAAAATATACATTATAAACATAGGAAATAATAATATCTGTTGTTGCTTACCACAACTGTAATTTTTTCCAGGTTTGGAGAGCTTCTGATTAAAGAAGTTGATTTAAAGAGACATCTGACCAGTCTTGCATTTCTAGAAGTTGTAGAACATGATCAATAACATCAGCAGTTTCAGACCTTCGTACCTGGAAAGAAGAAAATGGAATTGTGTCTCAGCCTAAAGATTCAAAATATACATTATAAACATAGGAAATAATAATATATGTTGTTGCTTACCACAATTGTAATTTTTTCCAGGTTTGGAGAGCTTCTGATTAAACAAAGAATAACTGAGATCTCATTTACTTTTTCAAAACAAACAAAAAACAACTTGAGAGTTTTAAGGTTGTTCAAAGAAGTTGGAAGCCTCTTTGGTACACCACCTGCAGACATGTACTAGAAGCAAAAGAAGAAGAAAAAAAAAGATCAAAGAAACATGGGTTAACTTACTTATAACATCCTGCCAAACAGCAACAGCAAAAGAAAAAAAGAAGTGGTTTACTAAGCTAATCATACCCGAACAGTATCATACTCCAATTGCAGAAACTCAATGACAGGTAGACTACCAAAAAGCGTGACCAATTTGGAAGTTTCTGCCTGCGTAATTACATCCACATTCATGAAGTCCTTTAAACAAATAAAAACCGTTTCAAGTCGAGCAGTATTTTTTAAACAAATAGAACAGGCATGGATTTCACAGCATAAGAATCTAAGATTAGGAGGGTTAATTTCAAGGGAATCTAAACTGCCGGAGCTTTTAAGTGACAGATTCTCAAGTAGTGGGCAATTGGAGATTAAACTTGAAAGTATGTCGGCAGTAACAACAACTTCGTAAAGCACCAGTTCAAGGAGCCTGCTAAATCCTTTAACTTCAGGTGGAGATTTAAATACACAAGAACGAAGCCTCAAACACCTAAGTTGTTCACATGAAAATAATGATGACAGAAATTTATAAGGGTCACCCTTCCGAATCAGAAGGGCGAATTCCTAGATACCATTGTTTGAAAGGAAAAGTATCAGCTGATTGATCTCCGGGCAACTTTCCAGTCTAGATAAATTGAGTATGAACTTGGGTATTGGTCCACGATGAAGTAATAAAACTTGATAAATAGTCATTATAAGTTCAGTCTTGGTTTTTCTAGTTGATTCTCTGCAGAAGTTATCATCAAATACAAGTCGGGGAAGTTTTGTTCAGATATACCTCAATTTCTTTGACAAAACACTAGTCCTCACCGCTTCCTGTATTGGCAAACACACTAAGATTGTTTCTTTTACACTTTGTGGAAGATTACTGATTATGTCTGAAGTTGATCCACGCATTTCCTTCATGTTTCTCTCCATGTTTCTAATTGTTCTGACAATCAGCAAGCTTAACCAAATTGAAGTAAGTACCAAGCTCTCCAAGGTAATGTTTTTATTGCATTTCTCGGCACAAAATAAAAGAGCAATAAGGAATAACTCATTATCACATCTCCTGTTACAACATTCTATTAACCCAAATTTGCAGTAATGGAAAGAAAAAAGAGAACCACCAGAGAAAAATTTCCCAAATAACACAACTCTTAAAAATTAATCTAATCAGTAACATTTGGATGGAACAAATGCACACAACTTGTAGACAAGAATCAGGAATTTAGCTGCCACAAGCTTACCATTGGTTGATAGTGTGGAGTCTGTGAGATAGTAACTAGAATAGGAAGTAGAAAACAATTGATGGAGTCATTTTTTAGAGGAAAAAACAATTTTCGGAGTGTCGTTGCCTACAAAATAATGTTTAAACATTTTCATAATTTATGTATGTAAATAGATATTTTAGTTAAATGAATTAAGAGAGAGATGTGATTATTGAGTTTAAACTAGAGAGGTATGACTTTTGGGTTTAAATCAAGAGTTAAGAGGACTGTTAGATTTAAACAAAAAAGTATGACCTACCAACAAGTTGATTCTTTATTGCATTAGCTATTAATGATAGATATTATAACTATAATAATGTCCTTGGACATGAAAATTAGATGAATCTGACAGAGAGTCGATGTAACATGAGTCAATTCTCTTCACGAAATCAGTGAGCAAACCAAACTAAACCTTGCGTCCAAATCAAGTGGGATCAATATGAACATTTTATGCCATTTCACTCTAGGAAAGGTTATACGCTTAATTAAATAAAATAAATATAAATCATTTTTTCTACCATATCTTATATCAATTTAGGTCTTCTCCTTCTTCTAACATTTCCATTTATAGTGATCGTATTTGATGATGCAGTTCGCCCTGGGTGGATGGGTCGGGCTGGTCCAAGCTCTTTAAGTTCCGATTCAAGCGAGTGATCCCACCAGATGACCTGCAAGCAAGTCCAAAGGGGAACGGGGTAGTCCCCCAGTGAACCCTCCGGCGAGCGAATCCGTAGAGGAAGAAGGAAATAGAGAGAGAGAGAGAGATAGAAAAGCTTAACCTTCCTCTTGTCTTCGATTCTTGCTTATATCCTTTGGTAATCATTTCACTGTCCCTTGTGAAGTGCCCCCTTCCGCCGAAAGCCTGTGCCGTAGCTTACCTTGTTCAGGGTGAGGGGGCTCTGTTCCGACGGGGAGGTGTTGTCGTAATAAATGCTGTGATGGGCTACATTAATGGTGATGTGTTGTGGCAATAACTCTGCAGATCTTTGTCTGCTGATGTGGGCTGTGTTTCACCTGCCATGTGCCCGAATGTCATTGGCCCTCCATGGCCAGATGGCCTCCAGCTGTCCTGGGCTTTGCCAACCGGGTTATGCTATGGGTCCCAAGCGATAGGTTTGGGGTTGTTTGCTGTGGGCTGTAAGCCTTATGAGCCTATCCATGTCAGTAGTCCCCCATTTCCGAGTGCAGCTTTAGTCCAACGAAGGGAATAGTAATAAGGAAAAGAAGTGCGAACTGGGTGGAGAGGCCGACCATTAAGTGTGCCAACCGTGAGGGTGGTTGAGCGGGAGGAGCTGACCGTGAGGGTGGCCGAGCGGGAGGGGTCGACCGTTAGGCGTGCCGACCGCAGGGGTGGCCGAGCGGGAGGAGCTGACCGTGAGGGTGGCCGAGTGGGAGGGGTCGACCGTTAGGCATGCCGACCGCAGGGGTGGTCGAGCGGGAGGGGTCGACCGTTAGGCGTGCCGACCAGGACGGCGCGGGGCTCAAAAAAAGGAGGGGCGTGCCATGTGATGATGTGAAATGGAAAGGACAGGGCAAGGGGAGGGGACAGTGCATCGTGGCCATACACGTGGCAATATCGTGGGGGAAGTGAAGCGTTGGAGCAGAAATGAAACGATAGGTCACGAGAGGGGTTTTGAAAAGACGGTTTTGGCGGTTGATTTGAAAGGTTTTTAAACGGGCAAAAATTAATGTGGATCCATGGAATACGGGTAAGCCGTGGGTTTTTGGCATAATTCGTTTCACCTACCTTTTTACAAAAACTCAAAATACCCAAGAGTTAATTCCTTCATTGCGTACGACACACCTGTGCAAAATTTTCTCAACTTCTTTACTCCTGCGTCAGAAGTGATTCGTAAGCAAACCCTAGAAATGGCACAAGAAGAAGTGGTGAATGTGAGGGTGGACCCTCTGGGAGACGATGATGCAGAGGAGCTAGCAGCGCGATATAGGACAGAGACACGAATGGTGGGGGTGGGGGAACCGGTGGGACAATCCCAGGCGGTGGCCCTGATATTGACTCCAAGGCCAATAAGCCAGGTAGAGCCGGATCAGTGGCACATGAAGGCTGACAAATCCACAATTACTACGGCGGATTTGGAGGCTATCAGGGAAAAATACCAGATTCCGGCTGAGGTGGAGTTACTGCTGCCAACATCAAGGGAAAGGCCGTCTGATGCCAGGCCAGGGGAGTTTTCCCTTTACGAGGAGGCGCTAAAAGGTGGACTGAGGTTGCCACTGCCCCAAGTGGTGGTTGACGTACTGAACCGTCTGGAGGTAGCGCCGGGGCAATTGATGCCCAATGCATGGAAGATTCTGCTGGCCTGTGCTAGCGCGTGGCCCAAGGCGAATGGAGGAGAAGCCATGGCGGTAGACGAGTTCTTTTCCTATTATAAGGCGTCGGGGCAGCAAGAGACGTGGGTCACCCTACAGGCAGTGATGGGGAGGGGATTGGTGGCGGGGCTGCCGACATCAATCAAGGGGTGCGCGGCCACGGTGGTTCTACGTGTCTGCCAATGGGGGATTGAGAGTGCGCACCGTCTGGAAGGTGCCCATTAGGTCGATGGAGTCAAGATTGGGGGCAGCGGCGGAAGAGAGGGTGAAGAAGGTGAAGGAGTGGAGGGAGAGAGAGAAGGCCAAATAGGACGAGCTTGTTCAACCGTCCGCATTGTTTGAGGCAGGGTTAGGACTGCAGCCGAGGGGTGGGGACCTCGACCGAGCAGAATTGGAGGCGAGAAGAGAAGTGCAGGAAGTAGAGGATCATGCCATACTTGCCAAAGCCACGAAATTGAAGGAAACGCGAGGAGACCGATCGCCTCAACCGATCGCGCGGGAAAGGATCCAACCGCGCCCAAGGCCGCTAGGGGGGAAGGACTTAAGCAGTTTTGAGCCACGACCGCCCCCAGTAGATCCTGTAAAAGAACAGGCCAGAAAGGAGGGAAAGGCTCTGAAGAAGAAGAAGAAAAAGAAAAGGAGTGCCCCAGAGGGAGCTGCAGATGAGTCTGGGGCCAAGAGGGCTAAGGTGGCCCCAACTGAGGTGGAGGCCCCTGTGGCCAAGGATACCCCAGAGGTGGTGGGGGTCACCCCCACACTGGAGGCTGTGGAGACTGCCCCAACGATTCAAGTAGGAGTTGGGATGATTGAGGCTGAGCCGAGCGGGAGGGAGTAGACCCAAAAGGGCCCTGCCGCCCAGGAAGGAGGGGTCCGTCTGGCCACGGCAATCTATCACGCTCGCGCGGTAGCTGGAAGGTTGGAGGGAGAAGAAGGCCTAGCTAGGGCGGGGGCATATCGCTTGGTGAAGATTGTGGAGGAGACAGCCCTGTGCTCGGCATCGGGATTCAATGAGGCTGACCTGCTGAGGGGGTTATGCTCCGCCCAAATGGAGGTAACCACCTTGGCAGGGGCCCTTCTAAGGAAAGCAAGGGCTGCCAAGTTAAAGGTTGAAGAGGTCAAGGCCCAGTTGGCCAAGTTAAAGAAGGAGAGTGCCGACTGGAAGACTGCCCATTCTGAGCTGCAAGCAGTCAAGTTGGAGCTGGAGGACACACGCCGTAAGGTCGTGTCGCTCGAGTTCCAACTGGCTGGTGAACAGAAAAAGTTGGAGGAGTCTGAAAGAGCCTGCGCCGTTGCGATCGAGCGGTATGAAGAGGCCATGAGTAGCAATGAAGAGCTGGTCAGGCAAAAAGATGAGGCAGATGTCAGAATTGGAGATCTGTTGAAGGAGTTGGAGGAGGAGCGCGTCAAAGCAGAGGAGGAGAATGGGAGGTTGGTGAGGGAGTTGGAAACAGAGAAGGCGAAGGCGATGGCAAAGATGGAGAGTCTGAGGAAGGGAGTGGAAGAGGAAAGGGCGACGGCGGTTGCTGAAAGGGGGGCCCTGCAGAGAGAGCTGGGCGAGGAGAGGGCGAAGGCGGCTTCTGAGAGGGCGGCCTACCCCGATCTGTGCGTCGCAGCAGTGGAGCAATATAAAGGGTCGTCCGAGTTTCAGATGGCGGTAGATGCCGCAGTCGCCAGGAGTCTGGCTGGTCAAGAGTCTGGGGGGGTGGGCCCATCAAGGACGACTACTGGAGGTAGGACGGAGGCAGAAGTTATTGAGAGCTTCCAGTAGTCAGACTTCTACAAGCACGAAATGGCTGAGTTCTGGGACAGCGGTTGGAAGATGTTCAAACGCAGAGCTGAAGAGCTGTTCCCAGACTTGGACCTGAGTAGTGTAACGACTGGTGAAGATGATGTGGCCCAGACCCCCCTAGACGAGGGCATTGAAGAAGAAGAGCTTGTATCCAGCGAGGAGGAATAACCAAGATAGAATAAGAGCCCCCCTCTTTGTGTTTGTTTTTGTTTTGTTTTTTGTTTTTTTGTAATGAACTTGTGTACACATTGTAAATGAATAAAATTTCGTTTATGTTGTCAATTGACTTGTGTTGGCCTGTACTGGCTAAAATGTATGATGTCTTGTTATAAAAACTGGTCATAAAAATTGTGCAATAAAAATTTGTATGAAAACTAAAAAGTATTAAGTTAAAAGTTTCTCCCTGCAGAGTGAGATTGGGTTTGTATGAAATTTGAAAGGATGATAGTGGTTTATTGAAAAATTGGATTATGAAATTGTAGAACATAATATTCGAATGGGGTTAGTACTTCCAGTTTAATAAAGACGAATGAAGAATCCATGGATGAGGACAGAGAAGTAGGTTGCAAATCGTGACTAAACAGCCAATTGTAAACTTGTAGAGAAGAGATTGGAGAAACAAACTGGGTGGGGTGGGAGATAATCTGATTAGCAAGTGGAATACGTGAGAGCATCTTTGGAATCTAACTAAGTAAAAACGTGGTTCTGGAATTGTGAATAAGCTTCAAAACGTGACTAAGTGTTAAAAATGTGGTCCTGCTTGGCTTTGAAGTGCTCAGTCTGGCTGAGGCTTCGAGTGCTCGGTCTGGCCGAGGCTTTGGAGTGCTCGGTCTGGTTGAGGCTTTGAAGTGCTCAGTCTGGCTGAGGCTTTGAAGTGCTCAGTCTGGTTGAGGCTTTGAAGTGCTCAGTCTGGTTGAGGCTTTGAAGTGCTCAGACTGGCTGAGGCTTTGAAGTGCTCAGTCTGGCTGAGGCTTTGAAGTGTCCAGTCTGGCCGAGGCTTTGAAGTGCTCAGTCTGGCTGAGGCTTTGAAGTGCTCGGTCTGGCCGAGGCTTTGAAGTGCTCAGTCTGGCTGAGGCTTTGAAGTGCTCGGTCTGGCCGAGGCTTTGAAGTGCTCAGTCTGGCTGAGGCTTTGAAGTGCTCGGTCTGGCCGAGGCTTTGAAGTGCTCAGTCTGGCTGAGGCTTTGAAGTGCTCGGTCTGGCCGAGGCTTTGAAGTGCTCAGTCTGGCTGAGGCTTTGAAGTGCTCGGTCTGGCCGAGGCTTTGAAGTGCTCAGTCTGGCTGAGGCTTTGAAGTGCTCGGTCTGGCCGAGGCTTTGAAGTGCTCAGTCTGGCTGAGGCTTTGAAGTGCTCGGTCTGGCCGAGGCTTTGAAGTGCTCAGTCTGGCTGAGGCTTTGAAGTGCTCGGTCTGGCCGAGGCTTTGAAGTGCTCAGTCTGGCTGAGGCTTTGAAGTGCTCGGTCTGGCCGAGGCTTTGAAGTGCTCAGTCTGGCTGAGGCTTTGAAGTGCTCGGTCTGGCCGAGGCTTTGAAGTGCTCAGTCTGGCTGAGGCTTTGAAGTGCTCGGTCTGGCCGAGGCTTTGAAGTGCTCAGTCTGGCTGAGGCTTTGAAGTGCTCGGTCTGGCCGAGGCTTTGAAGTGCTCAGTCTGGCTGAGGCTTTGAAGTGCTCGGTCTGGCCGAGGCTTTGAAGTGCTCAGTCTGGCTGAGGCTTTGAAGTGCTCGGTCTGGCCGAGGCTTTGAAGTGCTCAGTCTGGCTGAGGCTTTGAAGTGCTCGGTCTGGCCGAGGCTTTGAAGTGCTCAGTCTGGCTGAGGCTTTGAAGTGCTCGGTCTGGCCGAGGCTTTGAAGTGCTCAGTCTGGCTGAGGCTTTGAAGTGCTCAATTGCTGTCGGTGACAATGTTATGGGAGCTCTGCGCGCGGCATCTGGGTATAGTGAGGCCGACCTGCTGAGGGGGTTATGCTC
>NW_021026120.1:32732-75770 GCF_004153795.1 Camellia sinensis
CAAGCTCCTCTATGTGTAGAGTAGTCGACACAGAGCTGCCATTTGCCATTGTGTTTGCGGACGAGGACCACATTGGACAACCACCTAGGATAGTCCACATTTTTGATGAATTGGGCCTCGAGGAGTTTGTCGACTTCGGCGGCTATAAGGGTGTTGCGCTCCGGATGGAAAATGCGTTGCTTCTGGCGGTGGGGTCGAAAGTGGGGTTCGATGCTGAGGCGATGGGATCCTGATTAAGAGTTGGCCAAAAATACCCAGTACGGAGTATCTTGTGGGCAAGGGACCTGCCGCCTGAATGATTACCACAAATTCCCTCATGGATCTCTTGCATTACATAAGTTGCTTGAGTTGGATTGAGGCACCGTAGATATGGCCGGGAAAAACCGCGCTTGTACAATATACCGTCGACAATGATGTAATTGGATGCTCGGGATCGGACTTTGGCTGCCTGCCATTGGTCATCTAGTAGTGTCCCTATGGTCAAGAATATGAGAATGTCGGATGCCCAAGGAATGAGTTCGTTTTGGATGAACTGTACAGTTTGCAGGTCGGGTGAAATGGCCGGGTGGTGTAGATATTCGAGACGGATATCATGGCTGAGATTAGGATGGTCAGCAGAAGCCAGTTGAGCCATCTCATCTGCTTTGGAGTTTTCCGCCCGAGGTATGTGCCTGATGTGGAAGGTATTGAAGAGGCGAGCGAGGGGGAGTGCCATATCCCTGTAAGCTCGCATTGTGTCTTCCTTGGCGTCGAAGTCCCCCGTCATCTGACCAACGACGAGCTGGGAGTCGTTGAATACTCGGAGGTGGCTGACCCCAATGTCCTTGGCAAGTCGGAGTCCTGCTATCAATGCCTTATACTCGGCTTCATTGTTGCTTGCTTTAAACAAGAAACGGAGGGCACATTTGAAATAGCCGCCCTCGGGAGAGGTGAGGATGAGGCCGGCCCCACTTCCTTCTTTGCGAGACGAACCGTCGACATTGAGAGTCCAAGAATGAGGATCTTCTAGCTCTGTTGGAGTTGGTGGGAGTGGTGGGGTAGTGGTCGAGGCCGGGTTGGTGAACTCCAGCATGAATTCAGCTACAGCTTGCCCCTTGATTGCTGTCCGAGGGCGGTAGGAGATGTTGAACTGGCTGAGTTCTACGGACCACTACATTAGTCTGCCTGAGAGTTCTGGTTGCTGCATGATCTTTTTCAGGGGCTGGTCGGTGAGGACCACTATGGAGTGGGCTTGAAAGTATGGGCAGAGTTGTCTAGAGGCGATGACCAAGGCCAGGGACAGTTTTTCTAATAAGGGGTAGTTCTGCTCCGCTCCCCTGAGAGCCCGACTGATGTAATAGACTGGCTATTGGATTGAGCCATCTTCTCTGATGAGAGCTGCACTGACTGCGGTGCTCGACACTGCTAAGTAGAGGAAAAGGGGCTCGCTCGTGATTGCCTGTGAAAGAAGGGGAGGATTGGCCATGCATTGCTTTAACTGTTGGAAGGCCTCTTCGGATTCAGCTGTCCATTCAAAAGTCTGCCGAAGAACTTTGAAGAATGGTAGGCACTTATCTGTTGCGCGGGAAATGAAGCGGTTGAGGGCCGCCACTCGGCCGGTGAGTCTTTGAACTTCTTTGACCATCCTAGGGGACTGCATCTCAAAAAAGGCCTTGATCTTCTCAGGGTTAGCTTCAATGCCGCGCTGACTGACCATAAAACCCAAAAACTTCCCAGATCCTACGCCGAAGGCGCACTTCTCTGGGTTGAGCTTCATCTGGTACTTGCGTAAGGTGGCGAAGGTCTCTCGTAGGTCAGTGAGGTGATTGGAGGAATATTTGCTTTTGACTAGCATGTCGTCGACATAGACTTCCATATTCCGGCCTATTTGGTGATGGAAAACGGTATTAACCAGCCGTTGATAGGTGGCCCCAGCATTCTTTAATCCGAACGGCATTACACAATAGTGGTAGGTACCTCGGTCGGTAAACACACCACTCAACTCCCCCATGGAACACGTCCTCAATCAGATTCAGCGGGACTACCCTCTCAAGTGGCCCCTGCCTTCACGAAACCCTTCCAATCGGAAAGATCAGTCCAAATACTGTCGTTTCCACCAAGACCATGGCCATACCACCGACGAGTGTATTAACCTCAAAGATCAGATCGAGACCTTCATACGTCAGGGCCGCCTCAACCGATTCACAGACACCCGCCCTCAGTAGAGGCAAAGAACCGACCTCCCCGGGAACAACCGCCGGCATACACCACCCCGGAACCAAGCCCCACCTAACCAAGGCCATGATCGCCCACCGCCACAGCCTCGACCTCCAGGCAATCCCTGTCCACCAGTCGGAGAAATCAGAGTCATTTCAGGCGGCCTTGCTTGCGGGGGACCATCCCGCTCGGCTCAGAAGGCAGAGCTCAGAAAAATAAGGCAGGGCTCAGACAAAGCAGTGGCGACGGTGGACCAACCTTCCAAACAGTCAAAACAGTGGATCGAACCCATCACCTTCACGGACACCGACTGTGCAGGAGTCCGCTACCCACATGATGACCCCCTTGTCATTTCCGTCATCCTCTCCAACTACAAGGTCAGACGAGTCCTCATAGACAACAGCAGCTCTTCAGACATCATCTTTCTCAATTGCTTCCGCCAGCTAAAGATTAGGGATGAAAGCTTGTCTCCCCTCCAAACCCCTCTGGTCGGTTTCACCAACGACCGTGTAACCTCCATCGGCTCCATCGATCTACCTATAACCATTGGTGAACACCCGAGGCAGACCACTAAGTTGCTCACCTTCCTTGTGGTCGACTGCCCCTCAGCTTACAACATCATCCTTGGCAGCACAGTCCTAAACGCCTTCCAAGCCATCACATCCACCTACCACCTTGCCATCAAATTTCCTACCGATCTTGGCGTCGGAACCTCGGTCGGTAATGAATGATGTGTGTTCCCGATCAGATGTGTGCATCAGGATTTGGTTGTACCCCGAGAAGGCATCCATGAAGCTGAGCATTTGATGACCGGCCGTGGCGTCGACCAGCAGATCTATGCGGGGAAGGGGGTAGTTGTCTTTGGGGCAAGCTCGGTTCAGGTCAGAGTAATCGACACAGAGTCGCCATTTGCCATTGTGTTTGCGGACGAGGACCACGTTGGACAGCCATCTAGGGTAGTCCACATTTTTGATGAATTGGGCCTCGAGGAGCTTGTCAACTTCTGCGGCTATAAGAGTGTTGCGCTCTGGATGGAAAATGCGTTACTTCTGGCGGTGGGGTCGAAAGTGGGGCTCGATGTTGAGGCGACGGGTTATGAAGGAGGGGTCAATGCCTGGCATGTCTGAATGGGTCCAGGCGAATACATCTCTGTGCTCGGTCAGGAGAGCGGTAAGGTCGGCCTTGGCTTGGGAAGGTAGTTGGCTGCCGATTTTGGCAGTTTTGATTGGGTTGGTGGGATCAATGTTAACTTCAACAAGTTCCTCCACGGGTTCTCCTCTGACCAGCTCGTCCTCGTCTCGGGCGTCAAGCCCTTCGATGATCATGGCCTCTTTTAGCTTGACTTCTTTGAGTGACGCGACATAACACTCCCGGGCCACGGTCTGTTCTCCTTTGACAGTTCCGACGCCGAGATCGGTAGGAAATTTGATGGCAAGGTGGTAGGTGGATATGATGGCTTAGAAGGCGTTTAGGGCTGTGCGGCCAAGGATGATGTTGTAAGCTGAGGGGCAGTCGACCACAAGGAATGTGAGCAACTTAGTGGTCTGCCTCGGGTGTTCGCCAATGGTTATAGGTAGATCGATGGAGCCGATGGAGGTTACACGGTCGCCGATGAAATCGACCAGAGGGGTTTGGAGGGGAGACAAGCTTTCTACCCCAATCTTGAGTTGGCGGAAGCAATTGAGGAAGATGATATCTGAAGAGCTGCCGTTGTCTATGAGGACTCGTCTGACCTTGTAGTTGGAGAGGATGGCGGAAATGACAAGGGGGTCATCATGTGGGTAGCAGACTCCTGCACAGTCGGTGTCCGTGAAGGTGATGGGTTCGATTCACTGTTTTGACTGTTTGGAAGGTCGGTCCACCGTCGCCACTGCTTTGTCTGAGCCCTGCCTTATTTTTCTGAGCTCTGCCTTCTGAGCCGAGCGGGATGGTCCCCCGCAAGCAAGGCCGCCTGAAATGACTCTGATTTCTCCGATTGGTGGAGGGGGATTGCCTGGAGGTTGAGGCTGTGGCGGTGGGCGATCATGGCCTTGGTTAGGTGGGGCTTGGTTCCGGGGTGGTATATGCCGGCGGTTGTTCCCGGGGAGGTCGATTCTTTGCCTCTGCTGAGGGCGGGTGTCTGTGAATCGGCTGAGGCAGCCCTGACGTATGAAGGTCTCGATCTGATCTTTGAGGTTAATACACTCGTCGGTGGTATGACCATGGTCTTGGTGGAAACGGCAGTATTTGGACTGATCTTTCCGATTGGAAGGGTTTCGTGAAGGCAGGGGCCACTTGAGGGGGTAGTCCCGCTAAATCTGATTGAGGACGTGTTCCATGGAGGAGTTGAGTGGTGTGTACCGTTCGAACCGACTGGGCGGTCGGGTCGGAGCCGACCGGTTGGCTCGGTGGGGTCGGTCATTATAGTGGGGTGTTTGGTTATTATATTGGGCGGTCCTGGGTTCCGAGTCTTTCCTCTTGTCTCTGGGGGTCGATTGGATTTTCTCAGAACCGAACTAATCCGGACCGTGTACACCCCTAGTATAGTAGGTCTTAGAAGATCGGAACAGTCATATGTGATGGCCATCAATTCAGTATATAGTAGTTCCAAAAATTAGAACTGATAGAGATCTCAGTAATAGTAACAATAACAGTAATAGTAAACAATAGCGGTAACAGATGCTAAGGATGCTAGGAATACAGTTCAGAAAACAAGACAATCATTCAATCAGTCAGAAAATATCATTTCCCATAAATAAAGCATCTTATAACGGTGGTACTACATACACCAATTAGTGTACTAACCAGTGTACCAACACTAGTTATGACATTATTATTGATTCCACTCATTAATCACATTACAAATATAAAAAATCTCTTAAATTGTGTCAAAGCATAAATTGGTACACTCCCTTCAGTGTCACGGGGAAAGCTCGGCACATGATCTCGTCAGGGAAATCATGGAGGATCATGAGGGTGCGGTAGGTTTCCAGATGGTCGACTGGGTCCGTCGTGCCATCGAAGGAGTCAATGGTGGGCATTTTGAACTTGGCGGGCAATGGTTTGTCCCGGATGGAGGCAACAAAAGGCGAGTTGGTGGTGATTGAGGGTTTGTGCTGGATGTTCTGCATGACCCCTTGTAGTTGGAGCTTCATAGCCCGGAGTTCAGCGTCCCAGAGGGGAATGTTGTCGCCATGGTCGGTCAACGGAGGTTGGACGCTGCTGGCTTCCCCCTCAGGGGCTAGTGCCACGACTGACGGGCGTGGAGGTGGAGGTGGTAGGCTCATATGTGGAGGAGGAGGAGGAGGTTTAAAACCTTCTGGGTTGAGCGAAGGGGGTTGTGGAGCAGTGTGGACCGGGGTTCTTTCTTGGTTGGGTGGAATATCTGGAGGTGGAGTGGGGAGGTTTCTTTGGAGCAAAGCACTGATCAGGGCCTGGTTTTGCTCGGCCATGCGGTTAATGCTGTTAGTAAGTTCGATGATGTATTGTAGTGGGTTGTTTGGATGGGAAGGGTCTGTTTGATGATCGATGGTATTATGGTGAGAAGCCATGGACCTAGTCGTGACCATACACTTGGACGAGTGAGAGGAAAAGGTAACGGTGAGAAAGGGGGGGCTCCGGCGATAGTGAACACAACTAGCGCACGAATAAACCACAATTTCCCACAGACGGCGCCAACTGATGATGCAGTTCATCCTGGGTGGATGGGTCGGGCTGGTCCAAGCTCTTTAAGTTCTGATTCAGGCAAGTGATCCCACCAGATGACCTGCAAGCAAGTCCAAAGGGGAACAGGGTAGTACCCCAGTGAACCCTCCGGCGAGCGAATCAGTAGAGGAAGAAAGAAATATATAGAGTGAGAGAGATAGAAAAGCTTAACCTTCCTCTTGTCTTCGATTCTTGCTTATATCCTTTGGTAATCATTTCACTGTCTCTTGTGACGTGCCCCTTCCGCCAAAAGCCTGTGCCGTAGCTTACCTTGTTCAGGGTGAGGGGGCTCTGTTCCGACGGGGAGGTGTTGTCGTAATAAATGCTGTGATGGGCTGCATTAATGGTGATATGTTGTGGCAATAACTCTGCAGATCTTTGTCTGCTGATGTGGCCTGTGTTTCACCTGCAATGTGCCCGAATGTCATTGGCCCTCCATGGCCAGATGGCCTCCAACTGTCCTGGGCTTTGCCAACCGGGTTATGCTATGGGTCCCAAGCGATGGGTTTGGGGTTGTTTGCTGTGGGCTGTAAGCCTTATGGGCCTATCCATGTCAGTATTATTTTTCTTGACCGTTGGGTCTACAACTCTTCATTGACATAACTGGAGCAAATGCGGGAAAAAATTGATTTTTGTCCTTACAATGTACAAGTTCATAATAGGGAATGTTCATTCTTTAATCCATGGATTCTATTTTGAAGCATTAGTAATGACCTTCAACAATATAGTATGAGGGAGAGTTATCTTGAATCTTTAAATAAATTTGGACGTGCTTGAAATGAAATGAAGCTTTAGTGAACTATCATGAGATGCAGAGTGCAAATATGTAAAAATGACACAATTCTCACGTGCACTCCTTTGATTGAAAAATTTAGTAGATGAAGGGGGTTAAGTGTTGCAAATTTTAGTTAAGGTAAAGAGACACGGGGCAATAAGGTGTAATTTGCCCTATATTTAGGCATACATGCAACAACTCACTACATTTGGTGAGTACTATATAAACTCCTTAAAATAGCGATTGTACTAGCGAGTTTGTTGGAGTTAAATTTTTTCATTAATCATTTTCTAATTTAGTTGAAAAACATAGATGAGTTGTTTGATGTACTTGTCCTAAGAATTTGAACGTTAGAGATTAAAAAATATATCATCAAATTAATATGAAATGCATATTTATAGCAACCCAAAAAAATAAAATAAAATAAAATAAAATGGTACCAACTATTTGAGTAAGTTGAAATAAATTCCTTAGGAATTAAAGAAACATCAAAGAAATCAAACCAAATTCCAAATGTTAGAAAAGTATAGACTTCAAAAGTATCAAAATACAGAGAGAGAGAGAGAGAG
Source organism: Camellia sinensis (assembly GCF_004153795.1). NCBI lineage: Eukaryota > Viridiplantae > Streptophyta > Magnoliopsida > Ericales > Theaceae > Camellia > Camellia sinensis. The sequence goes on from NW_021026120.1 coordinate 39,957, forward strand.
AGAGAGGGTACTGTGGCCGAGGAGGCAGAGGAAAGTGGTTGAAGAAAATGGGAGAGAAAGAGATGCGCAGAAAGGGTTTTCCTTTTTATATTGTATGGACACGTGGCAATACGAAAAGAATCTGACAGACAGAGACGTGTGAACTGGAAATTGGGACAAGGCTCTTAACCCCACTATATTTTTTTTCCTTTTTTAAGTTTTTGGAAAGTTTGGACAGGTTGAGAGTTTGCCTAAATTAGTGGGAGTTGAATTTGTAACCCAAGCTTATCGCAATTGTTTGAATTGCTTAGATTTGAATCACGTTACCATGGCTTCATATTGCCTCTCAACAGGTCAGTCGTTACTAGAGAACTTGAGTTGATTACCAGTGAAAGAGCACTTGAGTTCAGGAAATATTGAACCAGAAAAGTGCTCTGCTCAATTGAGTGAGAAACACAAATTAGTGTATTTAGTTTTAGTTTCTTCAATTTAGTTTTTTGAAAATTGAATTTTTTTTAAATAGTAAAATATTTGTAAAATAATATTTTAAAAAATTAATAAATACACAAAAATAGGAAAAATGTACTAAATTTTCATATTTTTTTATTTATATTTTTTGGCATTTAGTGTATTTTTTTTAAAAAAATTCACAAATATTATATTTTTTAAGTGTATTTATGTTAGGTGTGTCTAAAAATTAAAAAAAAAATTACTTAAAATATTAAAAAAATTTATTGAAAACATTAAAATAGGAAAAATAAAAAAAGTAGATTTTTTTGAAAACTAAAACCAAACAAGATGAATGTTTTTCAAAGAAATTTTTTAAACTCTAAATAGTTGTGTGTGTGTGTGTTTTTCTTTTCCATTTATTTTGCCATCATGAATAGTATTTTTTGGGAGACCATTTGTCCCGCTTATGCAAAAAATAATAAATAATAATAATAAAATAAAAATTGTGATGGCAAAAGAGAATGACACAAAAAAGTTGAAAGCATAAAACTCTTTTTTCTAATAGTGATTTGCATTGGTTGCCTTTTTTTGCGATCATTTGTCTCGCCAACATCAAAAATTATTTGCGACAACAAAAACTTATGCAAAACGTCATTTTCTATGTATTTTTTGCTTAAAAAGTGAGAAGGATTTGCAGGAAGTGTTCAACCCAAGATGTCATTCAAATGTAAATCTAACACTTCAACTATGGCACTGCCAAAATTGTGTTTTTTCAGTCAGTCATCATCATAAACTTTCACATGAGTCATGGCAAACCAAACCATGCCAAAGTTGTATAGAAACAAGTCAATAGAAAGTTACAACAACTAAAACTGCGTTCGTTTGGATAGAGTGATTTTTTGGAAAATTGATAAAAAACAGACTTTTTTAGTTTTTTTGATTTTTTTTGCTAAAAAAATTGGCTTTTTTCTGATTTTTTGTGGTTTTTTTTTTTTGTGTAAAAAAGCTGAAAAGCTAAAAAGCTGACTTTTTACCATACTCTCAAATTGCCAAAGAATATATATATACATATATATATATTGTGCATATTCTGACATTTAAAATAACAAAAAGACAAAAGTCAATAGAAAATATTTTCAACAAAAAACAAGCATAATTAGATGAAAACATTTTCCACTCCGAAAAAAATGAAAGACATTTTTTTGAACTAAACTATTACTAATGACACCATCAGAACCCACCACAGCCACTGCCTCCAACCCACCTCTTTGCAAAAATAACTTCTGGAAAAAATTATGTAAAAAATATTTTCTGTCAAAATAAATAAAACCTAACAAAAACACTTTAAGAGGAGAATAAACTGTGTATAGTGTGTACATCACCGTGTCAACGCCAAGTTCCTGCCTAATTGATTACCTGAAATGAGGAATAGGGAATGTAAACTTGATATAAAGTTAAAAGTGGCACTTAAATTCACAATCACAAACATCATGGCCAAATTTCAACCAAATTTCATATAATTTAAATTGTTGAAGAACTTATATTTTACCTAAAAGGAGAGCAATTTTTTGCCCTCAAGATGTTCCACTTTCCCTCAGTAAATGTCTTAGCCGTTTTAATTTTTAAAAATGGACCTATCAGACGATGAACACAGAAAAGATCATCTCTCTGTCCCACTCAAACCAAAGACGGCCAAAAAGGACACAAACCACACTACAAGAATTTACACATTTTGCGACCACTTTTACCGACTAAAAAAATTTTGGTCGCAAAAAAAGGACGCTTGGCGACCAAATATTAATTAGTCGCGAATGATCATTAATTTTGGCGACCAAATTTTATTGGTCGCAGAAGGTTATATTTTGGCGACCAAAAAATATGTTGGTCGCAGAAAGTGGTATACTTTTGCCGACCAACTACAAATTTGGTCGCGGAAGGTCACATATTTTTTAGCGACCAAAAATTTGGTTGCGAAAAACTTATTTTCAGCAACCAAAAAAAATTAGTCGCCAAATTAGTACTTTTAGTGACTAATATTTTAGTCGCCGTTGATTGAGATTTGGCGACTAAAAAAATTTGTCGGCAAAAGAACCTATTTTTGCGACTAATTTGAGAGTTTCGTCGCCAAAAATTTGGGGAGAAATTTGAAACGTGGGGCGGGAATTGAATTTCAGAAAAAAAATTCTAGATTGGGGTAATTTTCTATTTCACACACTGTTGATGCATCAATCGAACCCAGATTGGGGTAATTTGGTTTAACTCGTCTCCTCCCATTCCCTCTCTGTCTCTCTCTCCCTCTCTGTTCTTCTTTCCTACCCTCCCTCTTGCGCTCGCTCCCGACGCTGGCCTCGATTTCTGCCTCTCCCCCATTCTCTCTTAGTGTCTTCAAGTCGCAATCCTCCCACTCACAAGGTAGAGTTTCCGATTGTGAATCGCGACATTCACTACAAGAAAATTGACATACAACAACGTTTATACAACATCGTTTTAAAAAAATGCCATTTTTTAGTGTTTTGCGTATTTTACATTTAAAAAAAGAGGAAGAAAGAAAAGTCAATTAACAGATCTCACTCTCTCACACTCGTATCTCCGTCATGGTCCGTCTCTCTCAGTCTTACACTGATATCTCACTCTCACAGACATCACTTCCTCTCAGTCTCTCACACACCGCTCCTCTCTATCGTAATCGAACATCGATCTACATTCCTCGGGCAAACATCGATCTCTGTCGCTCTAGGGCTTTGCTCTAGCTGTTCTTCATCGAACTCGAACTTGATCTCGATCTGTTATTCATCTCAGATCAGATCATTATCATCTTCGATTCTCTTCTTCTCTCTTCGATCTCTCTGCAAATCTCTCTCTCTCTAAACTCTGTTTGGATCTATCTGTGTTCGATCATGGAGATGGAACGTGTGATCGAGTTTCCACACGCGGACATGGATCGTCGTCCCAGAAAGAGACCGCGTTTGGGTTGGGATGTTGCTCCTCAGGCCCTTAAGGTATCAAATCTGTTCTCTAGATCTGTAATTTCATAATTTTTTTTCTTTCTCTTTTTTGGTTCTATTTTTTGCTAGATCTGGTTGAAATTAGATACGTGGTAGATCAGGTATGAGAAAAGGTTTATGCTTTTATAAATCTGTAAATTTCATGGTAGATCGGGTTGGGAAAAAGGTTTATTATTATTATTATTTTTTCTTATGTATAATCGATTTTTATATATGATCTGTAAATTTCTGTCTTCCTTGGTGGAGATGCGAAGTTAATTGAGGTAGAAAAGCTTGTTCTCCGTCTTTTCTTGAGCGTATATCTTCGAGATTGTTCGAATCCCTCTGATCTAAATCGATCTAGGGCTCAAGATAAGTGTTTTCTGACTTGGATTCGCTAAGTTCATGGTTAAAACAACGATTTGGAGTATATTTACGTTGAGTTTTGTTTGTAGGCATCAGATTGGAGTCTAGGACCAAAAGAATGTATACTACTGCTTGGATGATTGAAGAATATGATAATTATCTTGGACCTGGTAGTGTATTGGTATGTTCTAATGTTCTTTAAGAAACTTCATCATATCTGCTATTTTGTTTGAGGTCATATACAATAATAAGATTTTATTTCGTTGCTTTAAAATTAGGGGGAAACTTTTATAAATTTGGTTTCCTTTAAGGCATCATAGCATAAAACATCTCATAAGATTAGTTGGTCCATTGGGCCGAATACTGAGTTCTCATTTTTTTTTTTTGATACATGTGGATCTGCATCAGCCATCAATAGAATGACATCATCATTCATTCATTCTTCTTCTTCTTCTTTTTCTTCTTCTTTTTTGTTGTTGTTGTTGTTGTATTGGTTTGCTTTCACCTCTTTTGAAATCAGACACAAGATATATTAATGTCTTAGATCGTACATTAAGTTCTTAGATTTTAAATATGTTGCTTGAAATTTTATTTTTTAAGATCCATGTATGTGCAGGAAATATTGTCAGATGTGCCAATGGATGACAGAAACAGGGCAAGCAGCCTTGCTGGTCAAGGCAAGCTCAAAAATGTCCGGGTTTCCCACAGGGTACTGTTTCATCAATATGGTTAGAACTATTCATCTTCTATTATTATTATTATTATTATTATTATTATTATTATTATTATTATTATTATTATTATTATTATTATTATTATTATTATTATTATTATTATTATTATTATTATTATTATTATTATTATTATTATTATTATTATTATTATTATTATTATTATTATTATTATTATTATTATTATTATTATTATTATTATTATTATTATTATTATTATTATTATTATTATTATTATTATTATTATTATTATTATTATTATTATTATTATTATTATTATTATTATTATTATTATTATTATTATTATTATTATTATTATTATTATTATTATTATTATTATTATTATTATTATTATTATTATTATTATTATTATTATTATTATTATTATTATTATTATTATTATTATTATTATTATTATTATTATTATTATTATTATTATTATTATTATTATTATTATTATTATTATTATTATTATTATTATTATTATTATTATTATTATTATTATTATTATTATTATTATTATTATTATTATTATTATTATTATTATTATTATTATTATTATTATTATTATTATTATTATTATTATTATTATTATTATTATTATTATTATTATTATTATTATTATTATTATTATTATTATTATTATTATTATTATTATTATTATTATTATTATTATTATTATTATTATTATTATTATTATTATTATTATTATTATTATTATTATTATTATTATTATTATTATTATTATTATTATTATTATTATTATTATTATTATTATTATTATTATTATTATTATTATTATTATTATTATCAAGAGAGGGATTATCGTATCTAACTTCCTCCCTTCCTCTCTCTCTTGGTGAAATGTGTTGAGGTTTTTAAGGAATTTTATCGAACAAAAACAAAACATAGAAAGCTTTCTTGGATTTACTCATTGGGTACTTGTAACATAATTGGCAAGTTTGTGCCAAAAACTATAGAGTTGATTGTGGGAACTTGTCAGGTAAATTCCTATTTATATTGTACTTTGATTTGTACAAATTAGGGATTTGAACTTGCTCATAATGTATGAAAGGTTGTTTGTTTGATGAATGAATTTGATAGGTTCTGTTGTGTTTTACATGTGTAGTTGGGCAATCATTGCATCAAAATTCAAGGATAAATCAACCAGGCAATGTAGAAGGTTAATTATTTTATAAAAACATGATTTTTTTAAAATTTATGATCTCCTTTGTCTTCCAATAATTCTTTAATTTTCTGTTTTTTAGTCTAACCCCAATGTTGATGTGACATACCATTGCAGATGGTACACTTACTTGAATTCTGATTTCAAGAAAGGGGGTGGTCTCCAGAGGAAGACTTGCTTTTATGTGAGGTAAAATTGATGCTTTCTGAACTCAAAAGTCGCGATATATCAATACTGACAAGCTAGTTTTTCCTTTCTATTACTATTATTGATATATTTTCTTTTGAACTATATATGTAACACTATCTTTGGTCAATCATTAATTTCCTTAAATTTTCTTTGAGTTCATTTGTTTTGTTGTCTCCAATGGTCGAACAGATAATGCCAAGTGTATTTCAAAATTAGATAATTATTTCTCCATTATTGTTTGTGGGAATTTGATATCTTAAGATCCACTGCAGGCTCGAAAAGTATTTGGTAACAGATGGATTGAAATAGCCAAAGTGGTCTCAGGGAGGTATATAAAGTTGTAATGTTTTATTTCTTGCTTGGCATTGGAAAAGTTTGTGGTAATTACAAATTAATTTCTTCATCTATGCTTACAGAACTAATAATGCTGTGAAGAACTGATTTTCCAGTGTGTAAGAAGAGGGCAAAATATGAAGCCTTAATGAAAGAGAATGATAACACTTCATACATCAATCCAAACAACAAAAGGGTTATCTTTCGAGAAGTTGTAGCATTAAATTTCCAAGGATATAAATTAGAATTTTTATGGTCTTCAATTTGGCATTGTAATTCAAATTTGAGCCAATTTGTGTTCTTTTATATTAATTATTAGTCAATTCTTAATCTCTGTTCCTAGTTAAATATCAAATGCCGCTAAAAGTCAAGTTTCTTGTAGTGATTGTGCTTCGATTGGGTCACCGAAGGCTAGGGTTTCCACCACCACAGCCACCTTCATCATCATCAGCTTCCTCAAATTCTACATTGACGTCGCTGTCTTCTCTTTCTCTCTCTGCTTCGAACCCCCATGGGAGCTCTCCGGTACCTCTCTCCCTCTCTCTCTCTCTTTCTCTCTATGCTTCTCTATGCTTTAAGTAAATCGATATTTGTTGGTGGAATTGAGGTAATGGTGAAGACTGATTATTGTCAATAATTAGTCAAGTAAATCGATTACAAAGTGGAATTGAGGTAATGCTTTTCTATGCATTTGAGTTCAAAAACATGTATTTGTTGTCAGAAAAGTTGTGTAATTACATATCCTCTGGGATTTTGACTTAGTTAAGGAACTCATTATCTTTCCTTGGACTTGGGATCTCATACTGCTTTTTTTAGAATTTCAATTAATTTCACTAATTTAGGTTGTGTGATAATTTCAATGTTTACATTGCATTTTCTTTAATTCAATCTGAATTTCAGGATACTGCATCAGTTTCTGAAAATCAGGATGCGACTTCGTTGTTGTAAGGTAATCTTTTTAAAAACCAATATCTACTCATTAATGAATGAACAAAAATGAAAAGAAAAAATCATCTCGGACAACAAAGACCTGGTAGTTCTTCATCTTTATATGTGTATGTGTGTATCTACTCATCTTTATGTGTGTATGTGTGTATGTTTCTTTATATTTGTTGGTGGAATTGAGGTAATGCTTCTCTATGCATTTGAATTCAAAAACATATATTTGTTGTCAGAAAAGTTGTGTGATGACATATCCCCTGGGATTTTGACTTAGTCAAGGAACTCATTATCTTTCCTTGGACTTGGGATCTCATACTGCTTTTTTTAGAATTTCAATTAATGTCACTGATTTAGGTTGTGTGATATAGTTACTTCTAATTTTCTCCTTTGATTATCATGTGACACATCTAGTTTGATGCGACTTCGCTGTTGTAAGGTAATCTTTTTAAAAACCAATATCTACTCATTAATGAATGAACAAAAATGAAAAGAAAAAATCATCTCGAACAACAAAGACCTGGTAGTTCTTCATCTTTATATGTGTATGTGTGTATCTACTCATCTTTATGTGTGTATGTGTGTATGTTTCTTGATATTTGTTGGTGGAATTGAGGTAATGGTAAAGACTGATTATTGTCAATAATCAGTCAAGTAAATCGATTACAGAGTGGAATTGAGGTAATGCTTTTCTATGCATTTGAATTCAAAAACATGTATTTGTTGTCAGAAAAGTTGTGTAATTACATATCCTCTGGGATTTTGACTTAGTTAAGGAACTCATTATCTTTCCTTGGACTTGGGATCTCATACTGCTTCTTTTAGAATTTCAATTAATGTCACTGATTTAGGTTGTGTGATATAGTTACTTCTAATTTTCTCCCTTTGATTATCATGTGACACATCTAGTTTGATTTGTCTCATTATCAAATGAGTCCCCAGGACCCCATGCCTCATTGTATGACTGCTGCAATATCTGCTTATTAGCTCTGCCAAGTTTTTGGTGCCATTGATACCTAGCGAAGCTATAGTATAGTACCCACAGTATGCTGAGATTTTTTAAAGGTCTCTTTTTTGGTGGAAGAAAATCTTTTCGAGGTTTTGCAACATAGTATAACAAATTTCCCCCCTCTATGTTGCTTCGCACTACAAAAATTCTCCAAATGATCTACAATTAATGGCGGATGCTCCAGTGCATCACTTATTTGTGTTACTTGGTATATTACTTGTTATGTTTGCTATCCATTAATGCTTGTCTATCTCCCTCCCTTAATGCCTGATGTATTTATTGAACTCTATGCAGGTCCTGTTGATGAGTCCAAAAATCACCTCCCTGATATTCTCTGTGTTATCCAGGCTTGTTTCTTTTTTATGTGACACACACACCAGTATTTACACACCAGTATTTAAGGATTGGTAATCTTTTTTAGAAATTGAATGACTTTGGTCTTATTATACATTCGTGAGGAAGGTAATCAAAAAAGAAAGAAGATGAGTTCTTTGTTTTATCACTTAGGAGCAGTGTGAGATGAAAGTCTTATGCATGGTTTTGAATGAGAGAAACAAGTGAGGAGATGTCTGCAACTCTTTTCTGTTACTGCAAACATTATTCTATTGTGACTTCTTTGACATGACATGAATATCCATTTCGCCCCTTTATACATCCTTTTGGTGCAATGTTTTCTCCTCTTTAACCAGACTTCCATATCAATCAAATACTATTGTTGCTAGAGTTCTGTCCTCTTCATAATAAACTATAACGTGGAACATTTGCTAAGCATAATAGTTTGGAAAAATAAGTATGTTCTTGAAGGAAATAGGCTGTAACATGTTAAAAGACACCTGCTTGCAAGGGAATTGGCTCTAAATTAAGAAGTTAATTTGCAAGTGATCCATACATGTTTTAGTTTTTGTAATGTATGTTCTACATGCCTTTAGGGTAGCAGAGTCTGTGATTTTCTGCAGTTCTTGACATTGGCATGGTGTCAAACTGTTGGTTGAGGAATAAGTTATTGGGTGTTGTTTGTTGTGTAAATCCGTATCAGCAATGAAGTATCTTTATTTTTCGTTATTCAACTAGAAAATTATGTAATTGTCACCATCTTTTGTCATTTGTATACCCAACTTGCAATTCCATGCCTCAAATTTTCCTGACTCATGTAATGCTTGCTTGTCTCGATGCATCATTATCTGTTAAGCTCTTCGAGCTTCGGTAATGAGGCTCACACATGCTACAAGTCCTTTGTTACTATAATTTTTCCTATTTTATGTCCTTGTAGGGTTGAGAAGAACAATTTGCTCACTAAATTGAAAACCTTCTGCTTTTCAAAAGATGTACTTGTGTGGAAATAAGTTTTTAAAGTCTAGAATGCTTTGGGTATATTTTATTTATTAACTTTTTCTTCATGACAGTAATTAGTGTTGGTGTTCTCCTTGATTTCCTATGAACAATATCATATATCTTTGGCTGCAGATAGAGTGTTTGGTCCAGCAACAACTACTCGTCATGTTTATGATGTTGCTGCTCAGCAGGTTGTCAATGGTGCCATGCAAGGAATTAACGGTAATTACTTTTCTTCACAGGTCCTATCATCTAATCTGATGTGAGCATGCATCAGGCATAGCCTTTTGTTGTATGATGATCTTGTTTTTGCTAGGGATGACCATTGAACATAAAACTCTTTGCATTTCAGTTGCTCTGAACAACTTTTTCCCCCACCAGTCCCTCAACACCCTTCCCCTTTTAAGGTTGTGGATCTTGGGACATGAGTCATATTCCTATCAACCCTTAGCATCTCATCTTGTGATGTTGACATCCTCACTTATAGGATTTGTTGCAAAAATATGCTCGTGTACTGGATGACTTTTTGGTCTCTGCACTGCAGTTCCTCTCTATTCCCTTTCTTATAAACACATTCTCATCATTCCCCAATCCCTTATGTTATATTTCCTTACCATGATAATCTCTTAATAGTATCCACTGTCTTTGTGGTCATTTTCTGAAAACCTTTTTTCTCCCTGCTTCTTGTTTTTTTTGGTTGAAAAGAGCTATCCATTAGTGCTTTCTTGTATAACTTCATCCATTTCTGCTGGAATTATGCTTGATATTAATTCTAGATCATCTTGGGGGATCTATAAATTTATGATGACGCCTCATGCTAGTTCAACTGATAATGGAAAATCACAAAACCATAGTAACATTTGCCACAATGTCAACAATGTATTCATTCTACGGTCAACAATGTATTTTGCAGGTACTGTATTTGCATACGGTGTCACTAGCAGTGGGAAGACTCATACAATGCATGTAAGTTGCTGTACTAGTTTTACGTTTGGTGCTTGTTTCCTCACCCAAAAAGGATGTGTGCACTAGACAGTAAAAGGAGAAAGGGCAACTTATTCCTCCCAAATTTATATAATTAATAGGAGGATTTTTTATGTGAAACCAAGCTTGGGGCTGAGCATTAATAAAAGCCATCTGACAAACTAAGTGCCACACATTGGCTGGTCCAAGAATATATTTAGCATGAGTTTTAGAAAAAATTGTTTATCTGAGATTTTGCCTCTCAACAGGTCAGTCGTTACTAGAGAACTTGAGTTGATTACCAGTGAAAGAGCACTTGAGTTCAGGAAATATCGAACCAGAAAAGTGCCCTGCTCAATTGAGTGAGAAACACAAATTAGTGTATTTGGTTTTAGTTTCTTCAATTTAGTTTTTTGAAAATTGAATTTTTTTTAAATAGTAAAATATTTGTAAAATAATATTTTAAAAAATTAATAAATACACAAAAATAGGAAAAATGTACTAAATTTTCATATTTTTTTATTTATATTTTTTGGCATTTAGTGTATTTTTTTTTTAAAAAAATTCACAAATATTATATTTTTTAAGTGTATTTATGTTAGGTGTGTCTAAAAATTAAAAAAAAAATTACTTAAAATATTAAAAAAATTTATTGAAAACATTAAAATAGGAAAAATAAAAAAAATAGAATTTTTTGAAAACTAAAACCAAACAAGATGAATGTTTTTCAAAGAAATTTTTTAAACTCTAAATAGTTGTGTGTGTGTGTGTTTTTCTTTTCCACTTATTTTGCCATCATGAATAGTATTTTTTGGGAGACCATTTGTCCCGCTTATGCAAAAAAAAAAATAAATAATAATAATAAAATAAAAATTGTGATGGCAAAAGAGAAGACACAAAAAAGTTGAAAGCATAAAACTCTTTTTTCTAATAGTGATTTGCATTGGTTGCCTTTTTTTGCGATCATTTGTCTCGCCAACATCAAAAATTATTTGCGACAACAAAAACTTATGCAAAAAGTCATTTTCTATGTATTTTTTGCTTAAAAAGTGAGAAGGATTTGCAGGAAGTGTTCAACCCAAGATGTGATTCAAATGTAAATCTAACACTTCAACTATGGCACTGCCAAAATTGTGTTTTTTCAGTCAGTCATCATCATAAACTTTCACATGAATGATGGCAAACCAAACCATGCCAAAGTTGTATAGAAACAAGTCAATAGAAAGTTACAACAACTAAAACTGCGTTCGTTTGGATAGAGTGATTTTTTGGAAAATTGATAAAAAACAGACTTTTTTAGTTTTTTTGATTTTTTTTGCTAAAAAAATTGGCTTTTTTCTGATTTTTTGTGGTTTTTTTTTTTTGTGTAAAAAAGCTGAAAAGCTAAAAAGCTGACTTTTTACCATACTCTCAAATTGCCAAAGAATATATATATACATATATATATATTGTGCATATTCTGACATTTAAAATAACAAAAAGACAAAAGTCAATAGAAAGTATTTTCAACAAAAAACAAGCATAATTAGATGAAAACATTTTCCACTCCAGAAAATATGAAAGATATTTTTCTGAACTAAACTCTTACTAATGACACCATCAGAACCCACCACAGCCACTGCCTCCAACCCACCTCTTTGCAAAAATAGTTTCTGGAAAAAATTATGTAAAAAATATTTTCTGTCAAAATAAACAAAACCTAACAAAACCTAGTACTAAGAGGAGAATAAACTGTGTAAAGTGTGTACATCACAGTGTCAATGCCAAGTTCCTGCCTAATTGATTACCTGAAATGAGGAATAGGGAATGTAAACTTGATATAAAGTTAAAAGTGGCACTTAAATTCACAATCACAAACATCATGGCCAAATTTCAACCAAATTTCATATAATTTAAATTGTTGAAGAAGTTTTATTTTTCCTAAAAGGAGAGCAATTTTTTGCCCTCAAGATGTTCCACTTTCCCTCAGTAAATGTCTTAGCAGTTTTAATTTTTAAATATGGACCTATCAGACAATAAACACAGAAAAGATCATCTCTCTGTCCCACTCAAACCAAAGATGGCCAAAAAGGACACAAACCATTTGCTAAACTTGATCTTTATCTTTATATTCGAATTTGATTTCTGCATGAGGTGACCAGCGTGGAAATCGTGTCACCTCTGTCAAAATTCTCAGTCCTTTGTCAGCAACCTTCTCTGAGTCAGTCTGAATAAACATTGTCTCCAGCACCAGCGATATGGCTAATAGAAGCTCAATAAACTTCAATTCAGGCTATGTGCCAGATAGATTGCCCAACTCCACTACTTGAAGTTGATTTAAAGAGACATCTGATCAGTCTTGCATTTCTAGAAGTTGTAGAACATGATCAATAACATCAGCAGTTTCACACCTTCGTACCTGGAAAAAAGGAAATGGAATTGTGTCTCAGCCTAATGATTCAAAATATACATTATAAACATAAGAAATAAAAATATCTGTTGTTCTTACCACAATTGTAATTTTCTCCAAGTTTGGAGAGCTTCTAATTAAACAAAGAATAACTGAGATCTCATTTACTTCCGCAAAACAAATAGACAACAACTTGAGAGTTTTAAGGTTGTTCAAAGTAGTTGGAAGCCTCTTTGGTACACCACCTGCAGACATGTACTAGAAGCAAAAGAAGAAAAAAAAAAATCAAAGAAACATGTGTTGACTTACTTATAACATCTTGCCAAACAACAACAAAAAAGGAAAAAAAAGAAGTGGTTTACTAAGCTAATCTTACCCGAACAGTATGATACTCCAATAGCAGAAACTCAATGACAGGTAGACTACCAAAAAGCGTGACCAATTTGGATGTTTCTGCTTCCGTAATTCCTTCCACATTAAAGATCCCCATAAAACAAATTGAAACCCATGCAAGTCTAGCAGTATTTTTTAAACAAATAGAACTGCAATAGATTTCACATACTAAGAACCTAAGATTGGGAGCGTTAATTTCAAGGCAATCTGAACTGAAGGACCTTTTAAGTGACAGTTTCTCAAGTAGTGGGTAACTGGAGATTAAACTTGAAAGTGTGTTAGAAGCAACAAAAACTCTATAAAGCACCAGTTCAACGAGCCTGCTAAATCCTTTAAATTCAGGTGGAGATTTAAATACACAAGAATGAAGACTCAAATACCTAAGTTGTTCACATGAAAATAATGATGACATCAATTTATAATGTTCACCCTTCTGAATGGGAAGGGTGAATTCCTGGATACCATTGTCTGAAAGGAAAAGTATCAACTGATCCATCTCCGGGCAACTTTCCAGTCTAGATAAATTGAGTATGAACTTGGGTATTGGTCCACAATGAAGTAAGAACTTGATAAATAGTCATCATAAGTTCAGTCTTGGATTTTCTGGTTGATTCTCTACAGAAGTTATCATCAAATACAAGTTGGGGAAGTTTTGTCCAGATATACCTCCATTTTGTTGACAAAACACTAGTCCTCACTGCATCCTGTATTGGCAAACACACTAAGACTGTTGCTTTTATATTTTCTAGAAGATTACTGATTATGTCTGAAGTTGATCCACGCACTTCCTTCGTGTTTCTCTTCATATTTCTAACTGTTCCGACAATCAGCAAGCGTAACCAAATCAAAGTACCAAGTTCCCAAGGTAGTGTTTTTATTGCATTTCCTGGCACATAATAAAAGAGCAATAAGGAATAACTCATTACCATATCTCCTGTTACAACATTCTATTAACCAAAATTTGTAGTTATGGAAAGAAAAAAATGAACATTACAATGGCTAACAAAAATCTCATCATTCACTAATATGACAAGATCTATTGGCGATAACATGGAGTAAAAAATTATAAATAAACATTACAAAAATTACAAATTCACAAATTATAAAGGGCAAACTTCACTTTACCCCCTTGTGGTTTGGGCCGGGTGGGGATTCCCTCTTGACATTCGGAAATCACCACGTAACCCTCATGTAGTTTGTGGACTAAAACGTACAGTTAGCTTTTCCGTTAAAGATAACACATTGTGAGAGTCACGCGCTTGCAAGGAGAGTAACACTATTTTTAAGACGAAAATGCCCCTGGCATATCTTCAAATTTATAAACAATGCCATCAGATTTGTAAACCTTTACCCAGGAAAAAAAAGAAAAGAAAAGATGACAGATGGTTTGATCTTACTGAATATGGTTTGATCTTCATACTACCAAAAATTTTTGAGCTTTTTACTGCCTAACTCTGGTCAATCCCATTCTGGCACCACTCTCCGGTCAACCCCAGTCCAGAGCCACTCTCCGGTTAACTCCACCATGACCTCCATAGTCGACCACCCCCAGCAGCTTTAGACAACCCCAATCCAGAGCCATCGCGGCAAGCCACCGTCCAGATTATAGATTATATGTAACAAAAGTTAATAAATGCTGGTGCCTGAGACTTTGGAAGAGAAAATGTGTAGCTATATATATAATCTGTATATATGTGTATGCAAATTATATAATCTATATATATATATATGTATATGTATATCAAAGCTAATTTCAATTCATCAAAAAAAAAAATTGATTATATAATCTATATATATATGTATATCAAATCCATATATATAAATATATATCTGTGTTATGTTTAAAAAAAAAATTGATTTTGTTTTTGCATCTGCTGTATGTATATATATATTTTTTGAATTTTATCCATATATAAATATATATTTGTGTCATTCTATTTCAATAAGTTTCAATGGTTTGTGAAGATGAAAGATGATGAAGTGTATGTACAACTTCAGTTAACTATATGAAAGATGATGAAGTGAAGTGTATGTCAGTTGGGTGAAGTGTATGTCAGTTGGGTGAACTGTATGTAAGATGATGAAGATGAGAGAGAGAGAGAGAGAGAAGATGAATGAGGGTATAATTGTCAATTTACAACTTCTGTTAACAGAAGTTAGTGTGCGTTTTAATCCACAAGCCACATAAGGGTTCTGTGGTGATTTCCGAATGTCAGAGGGGGTAATTCGCACCCGGCCCAAACCATAGTGATAAAGTGAAGTTTGCCCAATTATAAATAAACAACACAAAAATTTACAAATTCAGGGCGGTTCACAATTTCTATAAGCAAATTACAATCAAGGACTTCAATGTTCCAAGTTTTTTTTTTTTCTTAGACAAATATGACTTTAGACAGACCTGGACCACCTCAAAAGATGTGTGTTACAACTTAGAACAAAGATTCAAGATGACTATTCTTGGTGGGCATACAATTTAGATTCATGTATCTTTCTTTGAAGTCCCATTTGGATCCATCAACATTGAACTTCAAAGAACCAAAACAATTCACATTCATTTGAACTTGACAAACAACACCCTTAAAAATTGTACCCAAAAACTAGTTCAAACACACAAAAACAGAGAGAGAGAGAGAGAGAGAGAGAGGGAGAGAGAGAGACTACAATGGAGCTAATTAACCTCTCACAGTCAACAATGAAGGAATGGCATTGAGGTTTAGTAGATGAAAATGACACAATTCTCACATGCACTCCATTGATTGAAAAATTTAGTAGATGAAAGGGGTCTAGTGTTGCAAAATTTTTGTTAGGATAAAGAGACACGGGGCAATGAAGTGTAATTTTCCCTATATTTAGGCATACATGCAACGACTTGCTACATTTGGCAAGTTACTATAGAATCTCCCTAAAAATGGCGATTGTATTAGTGAATTTGTTAGAGTTAATTTTTTTGATTAATTATTCATTATTTTAGCTGAAAAACATAGATGAGTTGTCTGTTGTACTTATTCTAAGAATTTGAATGTTTGGGATTAAAAAATACATCATCAAATCAATATGAAATGCATGTTTATAGTACCAAAAACTCACATTATTCCGATACCTCCTAAAAAAAAAAAATTAAAAATAAATAAATAAAGTGATAAAGTGAAATGAAAGATCAAAGAAGAAATCTTTACTTGGGTGGTGGTGGTCTCTGTCAACCTCCTCGTATCATGGTTGCTTCTATTTCTACTTCGAATCCCTGTTACAAAATTCCGATACAGACTTCAAAAGCGTCAAAATTCTAGGATGATAAAGATTTTGAAAGAGAGAGAGAGAGAGAGAGAGTACTGTGGCCGAGGCAGAGCAAACTGGTTGAAGAAAATGGGAGAGAGAGAGATACGCAGAAAGGGTTTTCCGCATTTATATTGCATGGACACGTGCCAATACGAAAAGAATCTGACAGACAGAGACGTGTGAACTGGAAATTGGGACAAGGCTCCTAACCCTTCTTTTTTATTTTTATTTTAAGTTTGAGTAATGGTAGACACCCAAAAAAATTCTATAAAAATTTCTATCAAATGTTTGACATGGATGTGGGACCTACACAATAATTTGATCCTTATCCAAATAGGTTTTGAATTTGAATTCAAACCTATTTAGGATAACCACTCAAGATACAGATATTATCAGTTTTAACTGATATGGATAGATATTATAATATATTATATATCTGATATATGGTTATGGGTAATCAAGTGAGAAATAACGTATAGTCTGTTTCTACCCATATACTGACTCTCTCCCACAAAACAACGATCAAGTCTTTGCACTGTGATTTTGTGTGGGTGATATTCAATCTGTGATATCACTCCACTGCTGGGTTGATTTATCAGTTTTCTGGAAGCACGTGATTTATCCAAGAAGGTTCTATCATCAAGAAGGTATGATCTGATTATTTTATCCGCTGCATATTCTGTGTTTTTGATTTACACTCCTCGTATCATGGTTGCTTCTATTTCTACTTCGAATCCCTGTTACAAAATTCCGATACAGACTTCAAAAGCGTCAAAATTCTAGGATGATAAAGATTTTGAAAGAGAGAGAGAGAGAGAGAGAGAGTACTGTGGCCGAGGCGGAGCAAACTGGTTGAAGAAAATGGGAGAGAGAGATACGCAGAAAGGGTTTTCCGCATTTATATTGCATGGACACGTGCCAATACGAAAAGAATCTGACAGACAGAGACGTGTGAACTGGAAATTGGGATAAGGCTCCTAACCCTTCTTTTTTATTTTTATTTTAAGTTTGAGTAATGGTAGACACCCAAAAAAATTCTACAAAAATTTCTATCAAATGTTTCACATGGGTGTGGGACCTACACAATATGAGTTCTGTGATTTGCTAAAACTTTTAATAAAATTTTTGACATCTCTAACATTTTATTTAAATTTTCAGATAAGACAGATTGAGAAATTGTCTAAGCTAGGCTCAATTTGAAACCCAAACTTATCGCAATTGTCTGAATTGCTTAGATTTGTGATAGATATCATCGGAATTCTTACCATGGTTGTTAGCGGAATCGTGAGGCATATAGCTCTAGATTGTTGGAGATTTCAAAACTATATTTCATTTTTTGGTTTGGGTGTGTTGTTTGATTAGAGTTTTTAAAAATTGATTCTACACTCATTTTTGAAAACATGTCTATCTGGTAATCTTCCGAATATTCCCCAGACATTCGGCCGTTTGACTGAAACAATATTTGTGTTTTTTTTTTTTGACAATTGGTACCTGTTATTTTTTTTTATATTTTAAATAAAAAATATTTTTCAAAATTTTTTAAATTTTTTTATGAATTTTGGATTGTGTGTTTGGTTATGAATTGTAAGTTTTTTAATCAAAAAACTTTTCTAATTTCAAAACTCCCTCTAAAACTCAATTCAAAACTCATAACGAAACAAATTTTATCTTTTCAAATCATAATTCCAAAACTCATAAACTCAAAATACAACTCTATTATCAAATCATAATTCTAAAACTCTACCAAACACTTTCGGGTTTGGAATTAATCTACTTGAATTGGTCACCAGTCAAAAAGGATTTGAGTTTGGAAAACATCAAACCAGAAAGGTGTTATGCTCAATCGGGTGAGGAGTACATAAATGTTTTTGGAGAATTTTTTTAAACTCTAAATAGTTCTCTTTTGGGTAAATTATAAATACATTTCTTGAGATTTTTATTAAAATATGAATCGCCCCATGTGATTTTGAAAATTACATTCCACTCATGAAATTTCTAATTTCATAACAAATTGCTCATTTTATTAATAAATCATCAAGTCCATTAACAATTTTTAATGATGTTAAAAATATGTTTCAATTAATAATTTAAGTAATTTTATTATTATATAGGAGTGGAATTATGAATTTTATTTTTCCAGTTAATTTTGTTAAATAAAAAATTCTAATAAGGGAGTATTTGTAATTTTTCAAATCACAAAAACCAATCTGTATTTTAAACAAAGCTCAGGAGGTATATTTATAATTTACTATTATTTTTTTCCACTTTGAAAAATATAAAAAATGTTTTCTGAATTAAACTCCTATCAATGCCACCACATCACCATCACAACAACCCACCATAGCCGCTGCCTCCAACCCACCCCTTTACAAAAAATAAGTTCTAAAAAAAAATTATGTAAAAAACATTTTTTTATCAAAATAAACTAAAGTTAAGGATATTTTAAGTGGAAAATAAACTGTGTGAAGTGTGCAGATCACAGTGTCAATGCCAAATTCCTGCCTAGGAATTGTGTCTCAGCCTAAAGATTCCAAATTTACATTATAAACATAGGAAATAATAATATTACTTACCAGAATTCTAATTTTTACCAAGTTTGGAGAGCTTCTAATTAAACAAAGAATAAGCAAGATATCATTTAGTTGGCCGAAACAAATTTCTAAAAACTGGAGAGTTTTAAGGTTGTTCATAGTAGGTTGAAGCCTCTTTGGTACACATGCTGCAGACATGTTACTTATAACTTTGGTTGTCGGACCTTCGTCAGCAACCTCCACTGGGTCAGGCTTAATAATCATTGTCTCCAGCATTGGTGATTTGGCTAATAGAAGCTTAATAAACTCCAATTCAGACCTCATTATAGATATATCATACATCTCCACTGTTCGAAGTTGATTTAAAGAGACATCTGACCAGTCTTGCTTTTCTAAAAGTTTTAGAACAGGATTATCAATAACATCATCAGCAGTTTCATCAGTATGTACCTGGAAAGAAGAAAATGGAATTGTGTCTCAGCCTAAAGATTCCAAATTTACATTATAAACATAGGAAATAATAATATTACTTACCAGAATTCTAATTTTTACCAAGTTTGGAGAGCTTCTAATTAAACAAAGAAAAACCAAGATCTCATTTAGTTGCCCGAAACAAATTTGATTCAAGTAGAGAAATTTAAGGTTGTTCAAAGTAGTTGGAAGCCTCTTTGGTACACCACCTGCAGACATATACTAGAAGCCAAAGAAAAAAAAATCAAAGAAACATGGGTCACTTACAAAATCCTCCACACACCCACAAAAAGAAACAAAAGAGTGGTTTACTAAGCTAATCTTACCCGAAGATAATAATAGTCCAATTCCAGAAACTCAATGACAGGTAGACTACCAAAAAGCGTCACCAATTTGGAAGTTTCTGCTACCTCAAATTCTTCCACATCCATGGACGCCATTAAACCAATTGCAACGCTTGCAAGTTGAACGGTGTTTTTTAAACAAATAGAACCGGCATGGATTTCGCAGAGTAAGAATCTAAGATTAGGAGCGTTAATTTCAAGGCAATCTATACTGGTGGAGTTTTGAAGTGACAGTCGCTCAAGTAGTGGGCTACTGGAGATTAACCTTGAAAGTATGTTGGCAGTAACAACTACTTCGTAAAGCTCCAGTTCAAGAAGCCTGCTAAATCCTTTAAATTCAGGTGGAGAATTAAATATACAAGAATGGAGAGTCAAAATCTTAAGTTGAAGACATGAAAATAGTGATGATGGCAATTTATAAGGTTCACCATTCTGAATGTTGAGGTTCAATTCCTGGATACCTCTTTTTGAAACGAAAAGTATCAACTGATCGAACTCCGAACAACTTTTCAATCCAGATAAAGAGAGTGTGAACTTGGGTATTGGTCCATGATGAAATAACAGAACTTGATAAATAATCGTCATAAGTTTATCCTTGGTTTTGCTGAACAAGTCGCTGCAGAATGTATCATCAAATACAAGTTGGGGAAGTTTTGTCCAGGTATACCTCCATTTTCTTGACAAAACACTAGTCCTCACTGCATCCTGTATTGGCAAACACGCTAGGATTGTTTCTTTTACACTTTCTGGAAGATTACTAATTATGTCTGAAGTTGATCGACGCATTTTCTTCTTGATTCTCTTTATGTTTCTAACGGTTCTGACAATCAGCAAACTCGACAAAATCAAAGTAACAAGCTCCCCAAGGTAGTGGATTTATTGCATTTCTTGGCACAAAATAAAAGAGAACAATAAGAAATAGCTAATTATCGTATCTCCTGCTATAACATTCTGTTAACCCAAATTTGCAGTTGTGAAAAGAAGGGAAAAATTTCCCAAATAACACAACTCCTAAAAATTAATCTAATCAATAACCCATCCTGTTGACCTTAAAATTTGGTTCAAACAGTTGGACGAAACATATGCGCACGACTTGTAGACAAGAATCAGCAATTTAGCTGCCATTGGTTGATAGTTTGGAGTATGTGGGATAGTACCGAGAATGAGAAGTAGAAAACAATTTCATTTTCTTGTACAAACAATCAACAATCGAATGAGAAACCTAATAATCTCATTAAGAAACTTTTACAAAATTGAAAGAAAAAATGTTAAATACCTGCTGGAACCTGTATGAGTTAAAGGATATTTACAACAAGTCTAATGAATGCTTAACTGGAACTCAAGTAAAAGGAGAAAAATATAACTAACAGAAAAATCTCTCGTGGATTTTTGTAGGAAGCACATAGAAAACAAATAAATATAAATTGACTATCTTTTTTGTGTTTACTAGAAATTAATGACTGGAAATAATAATAAAAAAAAGGATTTATTCTCTAAGCAACAAAAAACAAATAGAACACGAGGACAACTAATTTAAAATGTAAATTGAAGAAAGTAAAATGAATTTGCCCATCTTAACATGATATATTTTCATATTTTTTTGGGGATAAATAACATGATATATTTTCATTAAATACTCTGAATTTCTATACTAACTAGCAATTAACTAGAACCAACTAAAATAAGTTAGTAGTATAAATATTTCTTGAATGCTAATATGGTAAGTAACAAGATAGATAGAACTTTACTAAAGATATTACTATTGCATAAACCTATGATTCTAAATTTTTGAGATATTAATGGTTTGTATTAATAGGTTCTTCTTTGTTAGCAAAAACAATGCTTGTCCACATTGTTTTGGCTCTCTTGGTGCTCCCAAACCCTTTGAACCTAGTAAGAAGCATTTGAATGCAGTCCCGTGGAACAACCCACTGATCATTACATAAGCCGAAAAGCCACTGCCATAATACAAAAGCCACTGGGCAATGAAGGAATAAATGATCCACTACCTTTGAATTCCTCTTGCACATCACACACCATTGAGAACAAAGAGAATGATTAGGCCTTCTTCTTTGGAAGACATCATTAGTTGTGACCCCCTTTTGAGCCAAAGACCACATGAAAAACTTCACTTTATGAGGGACAACTGCTTTCCAAATTTTCTTATGAATAGGAAACAAGGGAACAAAGGGATTATCAACAAGCTTATCAAAAAAGGATTTACGGCAAAAGTCCCTTGAAGAAACAAGATTCCAAACCCTAATGTCACGGGAGGAAGAAAGAGAAACCCCCTCAAGCAATACCAACAAAGATGCCAACTCCACAGCCTCCCTATCATTCAAGTTTCTAATGAGATCAAAATTCTAAGAGATGGATGCCATAGAAGAGCATGCCACCAACGCTATCAAAACATTCCGAAAATGAACCAACCAATAAAGAAGAGTAAAAGCACTAAGCGATATATCTTCTAACGAAACATCCTCCCAAAAAAGGATGGACAACTCATTCCCCACTCTCAATGAAAGGAAGTTAGACATAAGTGGATACAAACGAGAAATAGACTTTCACGGTGGATGACAATTGCCTTTATTAACCATGTTAGAATCTCTAACATTGGGTTGAACTCCATACTCGCTTTTAACAACTGAACACCATAGTGAATCACTGTCAATAAGAAATCTCCACAACCACTTGCCCAAGAGAGCAATATTCCTAGCAACAATGTTCCCTATAACTAGAATCTTTGATGGCAAGGAATCAAGTGTAGAAGCTTTGTGGGATAGGGCTGGATATTTGGCTTTGTTTTAGACATTTGTATCCCCTCCTTTTAAAGGAGTTCCTTTGTTCTTGATCTCTAGGGATTGGGCTAATGTTTGCCATCCCTAGGGCTAGGAATTTTGTACTTTTGTTTTGTTCCTTCTCTTTCTTTGTATGACGACTTCTTGTCCTCTTTCACTTTTCTTTTTTAATAAAATTTTGTTGATGCTCACACACAAAAAAAAAAAAAAAAAAAAAAGGTTCTTCTTTGTTTCTTATATGCTTCTTTGAATAATACAAATTCAACTAGGGTTTTAAGTCTTTTAACTAGGATTTATACAAATAGGAGGATTGTTCAACTTGGGTTTAATTCTTTCAACATTGAAGTTGCAGGAGAAGGAAGGGGGGAGGTGGTGGTTCTGTGGTCGTTGAGCATGGAAAAGGTTACCAAATATTGCTAACCTTGATCAAATTTGAGGTTCAATAGGTAAGGTGGAAGTTCGGGCGGCATCTCTTAAATGAGATATATTTTTGGGGAGTTTGAGAGGAAAACAATTGTTGGAACGTCGTGGCCTACAAAATAAGCGGGCAGGTTTGTGGAGGTGGTTGGTCTGCAAGGTTGTACTTCCTAGAGTCAGATTTTGGAGATGGATAGGAGGGGATGGTTAGCAGAGATGCCTTTGGAGTTCAATATGGGATGGCTAGCATTGAGTGAAGACAACAAAGAAATTCCTGCAGCAGGCTCTGTCTCTCTGTTGATAGGCAGATAGACTCAATTGATTCCTTTATGCTCATAGTTGTTGACTCTTTTATTGCAAAAGACATTCCTACCAACAAGTTGATTCCTTATTGCATTACCTATTACTAATTGATATTATAACTATAATTGTTCTAATGTCCCCAGACATGAAAATTAGATGAATCCGATAGAGAGTCAATAAAACACAAGTCAATTCTCATCACGAAATCAATGAGCAAACCAAATCAAGTGGGATCAGCAATATGAATACTTTGTTATTTTGTTTTGTGAAGGGTTATATGCTTAGTTAAATAAAATAAATACATATCATTTTTACTATCATATCTCATCTCAATTTAGGTCTTCTCCTCCCCCTTACATTTCCATTTACAGTGATCGTAATATTTTTCCTGGTCGTTGGTTCTATGACTCTTCATTGACATAATTAATGAGCAAATTTGGAAAAAAAAAAATCAACTTCGTTGCATTCTTATAAACGACAAAAAAAACTTTAACCCATTAAAGTCAATAAGTTGTGATACCATGATTAGGCTCAATTTTGGCTTCATTAAAATTTCACCTCAACTTCTTTAAGCATGGGAATAACAATCCCAACAGTCTGCAAATTTCTTGGTAAGGAGAAGTTGTGTTTCAACCACCTTCCTCACCAAACTAGCAAGTTCAAATCTATACATGAGATGGCTCAATTTGTTTTTATGGAAAGTATTCCAAATGATTCCACCAATATAACAAATCTAATCAAGTCCTTTTGTAAAACTTCATGTGGAAGTTCCCATCACTTTTAACCAAGACAATAATAAACACTCATTTTTTTTATTTTTTTAAATTATTAAAAAGCAATTACTAAAAATGATATCCATCAAAGTTTTCATATTTATAGAGGGATAATCAAATAAAATAGAAAACAGAAAAAATAATTGCAAATTAATGGAGTGCAAGTGAGACATACCTGATACAAGTGAGAACTATGCAAAAAATGGCACAATTCTTAATTGCTCCATTGATTTGCAATTATTTTCTATGTTTCCTGTTTGTCTTATATTCCCCTAATTTTATATGTTTAGTAACGGTTATGTTTACTGCGGTGTGCACGTGAGGCACACCCGGTACAAGTAAGAACTATGCAAAAATGGAAAAATTCCCACTTGCACTACATTGATTTGCAATCATTTGCCATGTTTTCCATTCCTAATTTTATATGTTTAGTAACATTTATGAACTCATTTAAGGTTTCAATTTTCCACTTCTAGACAACGACTCATCTTTATTGATGGGAGGATATATCAAACGGAATTCAAACTGTAAACCTAACTAGACCGAGACTCATTTACATTATGTTGCATTGTCAGTCTTTGTCTAATTTGTATTTGATTGGAGAATATGTAAGGGAATTAGAACTATAAACCCAACTATACTGTGACACCTAATTAAGATTGTTGGATATGTTTGGTTGTATTCAATTAAATGGACGGTATTCCATGTGCGAGCACCTATGATGATGCTTGGTCAGTTGTTGAGTATAACTGTCCCGCTGTTTGATCTGAACAATTTGTCCTTTCGTGTACTGACCCAACACACATGACATGCCACTACTAGTGCACGAGACTGCCTCCAGTCGCCTAATTTCTGAATCGAGGTAAACTTTTCCACTTGGATTCTAATAAAAAGAATTTATACCACCAATATATTCTAAATCTTAATATCAAAATCCCACAATTAAGTCTAATTGTGCACATAATTTAGTTGTTAGGAAAAGGCTACCATGTGCACCCGAAAGAGGGTGCATATAGTATGCACCTTATACAAGAAGTATAAATTTTTCACATCATAACTTTACTATTCATAGTTTTCACCACAAAAATCAGAACTTCCATTAAAAAAGATCAAAACTTTCACCACAAAAATCACAACTTTTCTTACAATGTGCAAGTGCACATTGTAGCTGCACTTCCCTGACAGGGATTGTTCAGCCTTTAATTCATGGATTCTAATTTGAACCATTAGTAATGATGTTGAGCAATACGGTAGGAGAGTTATCTTGAATCCATTTAATAACTTTGGGCGTACTTGAAAAGAAATGAAGCTTTAGTGAACTACGAATGATACCCTTTTTCGCACAGTGTAAGTGAGAATTATGTACAAAATGACACGATTCTCACTTGCACTCCATTGATTGAAAATTTTAGTAGAAGAAGGGGGTTAAGTGTCGCAAATTTTAGTTAGAATAAAGTGACATGGGACAATAGTTAAGAGTGGGTAAAAGTGTAATTTGCCCTATATATAACGACTTGCTACATTTGGCGAGTTACCATAGAAACCCCTTAAAATAAGGATCGCACTAGTTAGTCTGTTGAAGTTAATTTTTTTTTTTTGGGTTACTTATTCTCTAATTTATCTAAAAAAAACAGAGATGAGTTGCCTGTTGTACTTACCTCTTAAGAATTTGAATGTTAGGAAATTAAAAAAGACATCATCAAATCAATATGAAATGCAATGCATATTTATAGTACCAAAAAATCACATTATTCTGATATCCCAAAAAATAATAATAAATAAATATCGTAACAACTATTTGAGTGAGTTGAATTGAATACATCTGAAAAATCTATCAGACTCATGATTTCATGAATCAAGGTTTGATGGAAAAAAATTGGGGTAAATTAGGGTTTTAAATTACTTACAGTACGGAATTAAAGAATCATCAAAGAAACCAAACCAAATCAAATCCTATAACTGAGTTCCTCCATCAAAACAAAACAAGATTAGATTTCAAACATTTAAAAAAAAAAAAAAAAAGATTGAAAAAACAGAAATGAAAGACCAAAGAAGAAATCTTTACTTGGGGGGTGTGTCTTTCAACCTCCTCGTATCATGGTTGGTTCTATCTGCATGTCTGCTCTCTACTTGGATACCCTGTTACCAAATTCCAAATGTTAAAAATTACAGACTTCAAAGAATCAAAATTCGAGCAAGATATTCAGATTTTATTTAAACGATGAGAGTGAGAGTACTGTGGCCGAGGCAGAGCAAGCTGGCTTTTTGGAGAGAAAGAAAGTGATACGCACACAGAGAGGGTTTTTCCGCAGTTTTTCTTCTGCATGGACACGTGGCAATACGAAAAGCATCCGACAGACGTGTGAATAGGATATTCCGACTGGGATAATTTTTCCCCTTTTCGGGCAGGTTGAGAGTTGTATTGTGAGTTGTCCAAGTGGGTCCGAGCGCGCTTTGTAACCCAACTTATTACCTAACAATGCCTCCGTTTTGATTTTTTGACTTTTTAATTTTTTTGGATTATTTTAGTTTGAGTTTAAAAGTTTGGTTTGGGAAGGATTTTTTGATTTTTTGACTTTTTTGAGTTTTTTTGTGGGAGAAGAATGTAATGATTATGGGTTAGATGTGATGTTTTGTTTGTTATGGCTAAAATAGCCTATTTTATTTTTTGTGGCTAAAATAGCCAAAAAAGCCCACACCATGGCTTCCCAAATGAAGCCAATGTCCTGTTTGGTAAGACTTATTTTCAGTTTATTTTAATTTTTAACTTAATTTAAATTATTTTGATATATTTGGTTCAGCTTAACAATACAATTTATAGTTTTTTGTAAATCAAAAATCAACTTATTCTTTAAGTAGGGGAGAAGAAATTTAATTTATAAGTAAAAAATCAGCTTATGTTCACAGTTATAAGGCATAAGCTGTTAAGGTATAAGTTATAATCGCTTTCCCACAGCTCTACCAAACGGGCCAAATGTAATTGTTTAGGAAGTTATTATTTTAGTAAGTTTTTTTAGTTTTGGAGGAAATTTTTTTTGTGTTTGGGAAGATAGTTAAATTTTTTTGTAGTTACATGTGATGTTTGTGAGAGAAAAAGTAAAATAATTATGAATTTGATGTGATATTTTATCTGAATTTGTTTTTTTTTTTTTGATTTTTTAACCTATTTTGTCTTTTAGCAAAAAACTAACAAAAAAAAAAAACTCTTCCCAAACACCACCAATGTAATAATGTTTATGAATAAATTAAAAAAAATAAATCACTAAAGACTAAAAAAAAAATTCTAATTTTTTTGTTTTTTATTTTTTGCATCACATATGGAGCTGATGTGTTAGTGATGTGACAAATTTTGTTATTTTTTTTTGGATGGAAGTGAGTCTAGGAGTAAAGTGAGAAGAATTACAAATTTGAAGGGCCAAAGTGGGAATGATTACAAACATGAAGGGCTAAAGTGGAAAGGATTGCAAACATGAAGGACTAAAGTGGGAATGATTGTAAACATAAAGAGCCAAAGTGAGAAAAATCAAACTTAAAAGGCCAAAGTGAGAAATTAGTGAAACTTTAGGGGGCAAAGTGTAATTTACCCATATTTATAACCATATATATAAATTAAAAATATATATAAACCCATAGCAAATATAAATAGATTAGATTTATGACATTCAGTTTATTATTAATTCTCTTTAGCATATATATGTTTTAGATATTAGGGACATTGAAAAACATCTTATTTATTAAGAATTTGAATGTTAGGAAATTAAAAAAGACATCATCAAATCAATATGAAATGCAATGCATATTTATAGTACCAAAAAATCACATTATTCTGATATCCCAAAAAAATAATAAATAAATATCGTAACAACTATTTGAGTGAGTTGAATTGAATACATCTGAAAAATCTATCAGACTCATGATTTCATGAATCAAGGTTTGATGGAAAAAAATTGGGGTAAATTAGGGTTTTAAATTCCTTACAGTACGGAATTAAAGAAACATCAAAGAAACCAAACCAAATCAAATCCTATAACTGAGTTCCTCAATCAAAACAAAACAAGATTAGATTTCAAACATTTAAAAAAAAAAAAAAAAGATTGAAAAAACAGAAATGAAAGACCAAAGAAGAAATCTTTACTTGGGGGGTGTGTCTTTCAACCTCCTCGTATCATGGTTGGTTCTATCTGCATGTCTGCTCTCTACTTGGATACCCTGTTACCAAATTCCAAATGTTAAAAATTACAGACTTCAAAGAATCAAAATTCGAGCAAGATATTCAGATTTTATTTAAACGATGAGAGTGAGAGTACTGTGGCCGAGGCAGAGCAAGCTGGCTTTTTGGAGAGAAAGAAAGTGATACGCACACAGAGAGGGTTTTTCCGCAGTTTTTCTTCTGCATGGACACGTGGCAATACGAAAAGCATCCGACAGACAGAGACGTGTGAATAGGATATTCCGACTAGGATAATTTTTTCCCTTCTCGGGCAGGTTGAGAGTTGTATTGTGAGTTGTCCCAGTGGGTCCGAGCGCGCTTTGTAACCCAACTTATTACGTAACAATTGGTTGGTTGAACTTATTTTCAGTTTATTTTAATTTTTAATTTAATTTAAGTTATTTTGATATATTTAGTTCAGCTTAATAATATAATTTATAATTTTTTGTAAATCAAAAATCAACTTATTCTTTGAGTGGGGAAGAAGAAATTTAATTTATAATTAAAAAATCAGGTTATGTTCACAGTTATAAGGCATAAGCTATTAAGGTATAAGTTATAATCGCTTTCCCACAGCTCTACCAAACGGGCCAAATGTAAGTGTTTAGGAAGTTATTATTTTAGTAAGTTTTTTTAGTTTTGGAGGAAATTTTTTTTGTGTTTGGGAAAATAGTTAAATTTTTTTGTAGTTACATGTGATGTTTGTGAGAGAAAAAGTAAAATAATTATGAATTTGATGTGATATTTTATCTGAATTTGTTTTTTTTAACCTATTTTGTCTTTTAGCAAAAAACTAACAAAAATAAAAAAATAAAAAAAATCCTTTCCCAAACACCGCCATGATTTATCACTAAAAAAAAATATTACGAATAGTATTAATGTATTAGGAATATCAAAAAAAAAAAAACCAAAAAAATAAGGCATAGGCAATGAATGGGGCCCACTGTCACAATATTAGTGGTGCTATTAGAGCACCACTTTTAGTGTTCTCAATCATTTTTCATTACATACAGTTTCGTTTGGGAGCATGTTGACTTTTTGATTTTTTAATTTTTTAGTTATTTTAATTTAGGGTTAAAAATTTTCATTTTAGAAGATTTTTTTGACTTTTTGTGAGAGAAAAAATGTAATGATTATGGGTTAGATGTGATGTTTTATCTTACTAAGTTAAAAAACTTATTTTGTCTTTTTGTAACTAAAATAACCAAAACCCAACCCAATCCTTCTTCCCAAGCGAAGCCACCATTGTTCAAATTGTTTGAATTGCTTAGATTGATTAATTTGTTAAAATTATTTTATTAACATTTTTTTAAAGTATAATTATTAAGTGTAATATTATATTTATTGAGTTTTAGTTTGTTTGAATCTTTGGAATTTGTATACGCCGATCATTCAGTCAGTCATTCAACAACAAGGGTAATAATGATGGTTGACAAGGGTTTTACTAGTTATTCGAGTGGTCGTTTAGACAGTTAACCAACATGCACATATTCAGATGATTCAGATAAATTCAAATTCGATGAATGAATATTTTTTAATTATTAATAATAGTATCAAAATAAATAATTTGGAAAATGTGAAAGACGGAGAGGTAAAATATAATGATTGAATTATCAATGTACGGCTGTGGTGGATTTTGTAGTTTTTAAGTGAGAAAAAAAATATTAAATTTTGTGTTATATTATTTGTATATATAACATATACTAATGAATATATTTAACGATGTAAATTATTTTAATATTATTCAATTGCTAATGAGTTATATATATATATATATATATATATGTATATAATATTTTTATATTTACGATTCAAGATTCGGGCTGTTTAGTGTTTTTAGGAAAAATTAGTCTAAGGTCCTTCTCCTATTTTTAGTAATAGAAGAGATCCACAATATTATTTTATGATG
Source organism: Camellia sinensis (assembly GCF_004153795.1). Taxonomy (NCBI): domain Eukaryota; kingdom Viridiplantae; phylum Streptophyta; class Magnoliopsida; order Ericales; family Theaceae; genus Camellia; species Camellia sinensis. Next base: position 70,232 of record NW_021026120.1, read on the forward strand.
TCTAAGGTCTCTCAACCCCACACCCATATATCATAGAAAAATTTGATTTTCTTAAATCAAATTGGCCTCTCCCTTTCTGTTCTTCCTTTTTATTAACGAAGAAAGCATTGAACTTGTCAATCTCATCCTCCAACAGCCTCACAAAATTGATCACCTCCTTCGTCACAACCTTTTTCGCTCCGCCGTTGTGCATTGTCTGTGTCCACCACCGTGATAAGGCACTCATACACATCAATTTAAAAGCCCGTGTAGGTGGTCACAAATGGTGCGTTGGTTTAGTTTGTCTTCATTCAGCCTCTTTGTGTTGCCCAATCGTCTGCATTCCAAATCGAGTTGAACACTCCCATTGCTTGGTCCTTCGAGAATGGTATGGCTCTGTGTTCCAAGTTTGCGTATCATCACTGCTTTTTAGACCCATATGAGAGATACAGAGAGAGAGAGAGAGAGAGAGAGAGAGGGACTTACACAACTTGGCACTAGTTCTAGAGAATAGAGTAGGAGTGGAAGTCCTTGGTGGGGTGGAACTAAAGGAATTAGTCTTGAGGAGATCAAAAAGAATCCGTCAATTTGGTATCGGTTCATTTTCTTCTTCTTCTTCTTCTTCTTCTTCTTCTTCTTCTCTCTCTCTCTCTCTCTCTCTCTCTGTGCATGCATAACTTCCATACGTATTTTCTTCCTATCTCTATGTTATATATACGATAGAGATAGCAATTTGTTAATCAGCTTCTCTTGATGTTGCCAACAAGATCTACACCGCTTTTTTATTCTTTAATTGTTATGGGTAAGTGAAATCAGAAACATAAAAATAGAGATTTTATCACAGAAGCAAATGTATGTATTTAATCTATTTGTAATTAAATGTATGTAAATGCCAATTGCAATGATCAAAATGGGTTTGGTGGTTGTGTCAACAATTGTTGCTATTGAAGGAGCTTGAATTGAATTGCAGTGGTTGTATTGAAATAGATTTAATGTGGGTTATAAAGGGATTTTCTCTGGTTCGATCAAAAATACAGAGAAAAATGTAATCCAGAGAAAATTCTCTCAATCACATTAACAAACAACATTGAACTCAATACCAAAACATCAGAGAAATTCTCCAATCTTTCCAGAATTTCTTTGGATCAGAATTTTGTCTGGATGTGGAAATTTTGTGAATTTTGTTTGGATTTCTGGTTTTGTATTACAGTTTTGCTGTGTGCCATTGTTGTTATTGAATGAGCTTGATTGAATTGCAATGGTTGTATTGAAATGGATTTAATGTGGGTTTTAAAGAGATTTTCTCGGGTTTGGTAAAAAATATAGAGAAAATTCTAATCCAGAGAAAATTCTCTCAACCACATTAACAAACAACATTAAACCTAGTACCAAAACATCAAATAAATTTTCTAGTCTTTCCAAAATTTCTCTGGATCAGAATATTCTCTAGATGTGGAAATTGTGTGAATTTTCTCTAGATTTCTGGTTTTGTATTACTGGTTTTGGATTTCTGGGTTTAGTTTTCTCTGTATTGTTAAATTTTCTTTGGTTTGAACTTAGAGAAATTTGATTTTTCTCTAGTTTGAACTCAGAGAAATTCTTTGGAAAGTCCGGAATTTCTCTAGAGAGAATTTCTCTGGGAAGAATTTCTTTGGATTGAAATTTCTCTAGATCAATGTTGAGGGACCTTAGACATTATAAAAATATTGAATGTACTTTATGCTATAAATTTTTAATATTAGGGACCTAAAAAAAATCCCTTGTTTTTAGCTAGGCTTGGGCAAATTTTATTTAGATTTTTTAATTTTTTTTTTCAAATCTGTTATGAATTCAAAATTATATTGTCCAAATCTTAAAAATTTTCAAACCGAGCCTGCATTACTCGAGTTAAGTCCACTCAAATTGTGTCCCTAGTTTCTATTTCCATAGACCAACAAACTCTTACCACACATTTTCTTTCCATAATATTTTTGCAAAAATTATTACATGAGTCCGTTAATGTCACTCATCATGTGTTGGCCATCAAATAGTATTTGTGATTTTTCTATCATTTTTCTTATTTTGGGCTGTATAATCATTTAATTCCACTGATAACCTAAAACTCCCGAAATATAACATAATTACTTCATTTTAATACTATTTATGTTTAAATTTTTTTCTTTATATCTATGAAAGTTATAAATAAAAACTCACTTGAGTATTTATTTTCCTCGACAACCACCTCTTGTAATCAACAATCACAACCGAATGCAACCAACCATCTTAGACCACCACCATTTGTCGAAAACTACCTCCAACGCTTAAAAACCACCTAATGCATATTTATAGTACCAAAATTACATTGTTCTCATATCCAAAAAAGAAAACCAAGTCTAATAAATATTGTACCAACTATTTGAGTCAATTGGAATGAATCTCATTTTCCATTTAGCTACAAATCTGAAAAATAATCAGAGTCATGATTTCTCAAATCAAGGTTTGACCAAAATGTTGCAACACAATGAAAACTCAAATTGATTTTTATTTATTTTTCATTAAATTAAATTAGGCTTTTAAATTTCTGAAGAGTACGACATTAAAGAAACATCACAGAAACCTAACCAAATCCTATAACTGAGGAGCAAGGATCCTCTAGAGTGATTTTTCCCTAAAGTTTCCTAGAGTGCTATATTGTGTGGTTGAGATTTACTGGTAAGTCACATCAGAAAAATTGATGTGACTTACCAGTAAATCTCAACCACACAATATAGCACTCTAGGAAACTTTAGGGAAATTTCACTCCAGAGGATCCTTGGTGATAACTGAGTTCCTCAATGAAACAAAGGACCAAGCAGGAAACAAACACCAAAAAGATCAATTCCCCCTTGTGTCTCACTCAAACCAATGCTCATAAAAAAAAATTAAAAAAAAAAGAAAAAAAGACAAACCATCTGCCAAACTTCTTCTTCAGCTTCATTTGGATCATTGTATGTGATTTCTACTTAAGGTGATAAGCGCTGAAATCTTGTCAACTCTTTCAAAATCCTCATTCCTTTGCTAGCAATCGTTGGGTTCAATAAGCATTGTCTCCTGCATCGGTGATTTAGCTAATAGAAGCTTAATCAACTCCAACTCAGACCTCTTGCCAGAAAACCTTTGCATCTCCACTTCTCAAAGTTGATTTAAAGAGACATTCGACCAGTTTTGAATTTCTAAAATTTCTAGACCAGGATCAAGAGCAGTAGTTTCATTGATAAATGCCTGGGAAGAAGAAAACAGAACTGACTCAGCCTAAAAATTCAAAATAAACATTACAAATACTGGAAATAATAATGTCGGTCATTACTTACTTGAATTGAAATTTTTACCAAGTTTGGGGAGCTTTTAATTAAGCAAAAAATAGCAGAGATCTCATCTTATTCTACAAAATAAATTTCAGACAACTTCAGAATTTTAAGGTAGCTCAAAGCCGTTGAAAGCCTATTTGATGCAACACCAGCAGCCATGTACTAGAAGTAAAAGAGAAAACAAATAAATAAATAAATAAAATCAAAGAAATATGGCTGAATAAGTAAATATTAAAAAAAAAAAAAAACCACAGTTCACTAAGCTAATCTCACCATAGCATAATAATAGTCCAATTACAGAAACTCAATAACAGGTATACTACCAAATAAGTATGCACGAATCATATGATTCTATGAGTACATATTCATGGTCTCATGCAAACGAGGTGTAGCTTCCACAAGGTGAGCGGCATTTTTGAAAGAAATAGAACTAATACGGCTTTCACAGCATAACAATCTAAGATTAGGAGCTGCAATTTCAAGGTGATCAAAACTGGCAGAGCTTTCAACTGTTAGTCACTCAAGTAGAGGGGAACCAGAGATTAACCTTGATAATATGTTGGTAGTAATGAGAACTTCGTGAAGCTCCAGGCAAAGGAGCCTTCTATAATCCTTTAAATTCAGGTGGAGGCTTAAACATACGAGAATGGAGATTCAAATTCTCAAGTTGTAGACATGCAAATAGTGATGATGGCAATTTATAAGGTATATCCTTCCAAACGTGAAGGGTTAAGTCCCATATACCATTGTTTGACAAAAAAATTATCAACTTGTCAATCTCAGGAAACTTTCCAGTCCAGATAAAGATAGAGTGAACTTGGGTATTGGTCCAAAGTGAAGTAACAAAACTTCATAAATAGTCATCACAAGTTCATTCTTGGTTTTGCTGATCAATTCTCTCCAGAACATATCATCAAATAAAAGTTGGGGAAGTTTTACCCAGATATACCTCTATTTCCTTGACAAAATACTTGTCCTTGCCGCATCTTGTATTGGCAAACACATCAGGATTCTTTCTTTTATGTTGTTTGGAAGATTACTGATTATGTCCGAAGTTAAAACACACTCATCCTTCATGTTGCTAACTATTTTGACAATCAGTAATGTAACCAAATTGAAGTATCAAGCACCCCAGTTAGTAGTTTTCAATTACATATCCTGGCACAAAATAAAAGAACAAGAAAGAATATCCCATTATCACATCTCGTGTCATAACATTCTATTAACCCAAATTTGCAGCTGTACAAAAAAACAAGAGACATTAGTTCAGTGGTTAAAACTTAGCCCATTAACCTTGAGACTATGAGTTTGAACCTGTGTGCTTACTTTATCTAAAGAATATTGCTAATTGCCCCCATCCTTTTTCTTTAGACCTCCCACTACTTTGAACTCCCACCAACCAAAATTGCTACCCAACTCTTTTTCTTTGAACCCCCCAACCATAATTTAGAAAATATCCCTTTCTTCGAACCCCTAACTCCACTTCTGGCTGCCAATGATCTCTAGTGACCCCCTCTCCACTACAACCGTTATAGCGATCCTGGTTGTCCCTTTACTATTCTGTTGTATTCCGGACTTGGTTCCGTGGAGTTAGTAGTTGTATCTATCTTGTTGTCGTCCTTTAATTCCATTTGTTTGAGTTTTAGGATGTGTTGGGCATGTTTCGAACAGGTGGGTTGAACCTTGGTCTGAAATCTTGTTGCCAGGTTTTTGGTCGTTCCGCTCGAGCGGATATTGCACACTCCCAGTATTTCGTGTCCCTGCAAAACTTCTGTAGGTGTGATTTTTACGCTCGAGCGGGTTTCTTTACGCTCGAGGGGTAGCGCTCGAGCGGGTACTCTGGCGTTCGAGCGGGTAGTACTTTTTGGTGTAAGTTCTGGGAAGGGGAAATCTACGCTCGAGCGGACTGGTTTTCGCGCTCAAGTGGATGTACTTTATTCTTGTGTCTTGGCGCTCGAGTGGGACTTCTTCCGCTCGAGCGTACCTAGTTTTTTGTTCTTGACGCTCGAGCGTTGTGTTCTCTGCTCGAGCGGGAATATCGTATATCAGTTGGCAGCTGGGCATTTTAAAATCACTTTTTACATTCTCTCTCTCTCTCTTACTTTCTAAAAAGATATTTTGAGAGCTCCTCTCTCTAGAAACTCCCTTCTCTCTAGGGTTTGATCTAGTTAGAGTGTCTCACTACCCTCCGGCCTTTGTAAAAAGTGTGTGGATCGTCGAGGGCTCCATTTTGA